>CAHIKZ030000363.1:587500-597500 GCA_903632075.3 Acanthosepion pharaonis | reverse complement strand
AAGAATTATTTATTTATTTTTGCAAAACTATCTTTTAAAAATAACGCTTAATAAAAGCTTTTGCTGTATATTTTTAAAGGGATAACACCAGTTTCAGATCTGTTGCCGATATAGCGTGTGAGTATTTGAGGTAGTATAGAAAACCAGCATCGTGATTATATCATTATGTTCCTTTCTCGTTAGATGTGGTATCCATTTTAATTATTGCTAGTAGTAGAAATCTTTAGAACATTGCATTACTTAAAGACGAAATAATGAAATAAAACTAACAAGGCCGTGTGCTTGACAAAATTCATCCCATGAAAGCCGATAAAAACAAACGGAAATATAACAAAAGCGGATTAACTTACAAGTCATTATTTATACGCTTTCGTTCTTTGAGCGAGTGAAGCATATGAATCTTGGCGAAGATCATCCTTCTTGGAACATTGTGGACTGGCGCTATACAATGACAAAGCCTCTACCAAATTATAGAAATCACGTCACTTGATTATCAACAGCAGCAAAACTAAAATGAATAGAACGTGTAACTTGAAGAGAAAATAATTGCATAGTCAAGATGTTAACATTACACAACACTTCAAACAAAAGATTAGGAAGGAAAACTCCGAAGAATACTGAAAAGAACAATGACATCTACTGAACCTGAGAAACCTGTTTTCCTGAAAAATTGTTTTAAGAGAAACATTTATAAATTTCAACAGACAGGAGTACTTGATGCTCGATCAATGACCGTCACATGACTAAAACTTTCATAGGTAAAAATATTTTTTATCACCTCTGGACTTCGTTAATTCTTCTTATTCTTCTATATGCCATGTCCGTTCAGGACGTGGGCGATCATGGTTGCCCACGATTTCCTGTCCTTTGTAGCACTTAAATTTTGTCTTTTTGCTACCTCTCATAAACCCTGTTCTGCCAATCATTTACATAAGTTCGCTAGGTAGGTTATTCGTTGCTTTCCTGCCTTCAATCTGTCCTGTGTGTATCAGATTTTCCAAGCCCTTATTTCTTTCATTATGTGTTCTAGAAATTTCAACTGTCTCTTCCTAACGTTAATTACAAGAGCCATTTTGTTTCCATTTCTTCTAAAACTTCGTCATTGATCACATGTTCGGTCCATGGTATTCTCAGCATCTTTCTGTAGAACAACATTTCTGTTGCTTCAAGTCCCTTCTTCATATGTGAGGAGATTGTCCAGCATTCACTTTCATATAGGAGGACTGATATTATCTAACAGTTCAGTACTATTTTCTTTGTTTCTAACGAAATTTTCATGTTTCTTAATAAGAAACATTGAGTGTGATTTTGGGGATTTTCTCCGAACGTGTATTCTTCTTATGCCGAAGATTTAAGAAGCTCACTTCTTCCTACCTCTCAAGTAGAGCGCTTATATATCTACCTGTTGTCCAGTTATTCCAGGTGTGCACATTCTAAAGGTACCTGGGATGACCATCTTTTTAGATGTCAGGGGCAGCTACTAGCATCCAGTGGAGATGCAAATCTGTATTTCGTGGCTAGAGGGTTATCTTCCAGGTCAACCCGCTGTTGCACTTAACTTCTTTAAAGCTTTGATGTGACACTGAGTGCAAAGTCTATTTTGGGGTTAGCCTACTATGTTTTATATTCATATGCAAATCTCTACCATATAAATAGCAGTTGATACAGCTGAAAGCTAAACTAATTCTAAATTTTGGTTGGGATTTGTATTCTTTTAATGTTAGCACAAGGCCCGCGAGCCTATCTGGGTAGTACCTCTCCATCGAGAGGAATCTGAGTTTATTGCCCTGTGCCTGAGGCGTCCCCAATCAGGCAAATCCCGTGGGGGCTTGAGAATTAAACCCACTTTAAACCTCGACCTTGTGCGACATGGTAGTTCTGGTAAATACTACTAATTCTAACCTCGAAGACAAAACTACTAGAGAAATAGTAGTCAATACTTTTAACTAATTATAGTTTACTATACCATGTATAGGAGTAATCCTAGATCAGCTTCTCTTAAAACAACGGTTCATTAAATTCTACCTATTTTAATTGCTGTTCTTATTAAATTTTATTTTGACCGCCTGGTATTTCCTGGCAGAAATCACAGTCAAATATCACTACTTCTATATTTCTCTTCCTAGTTTTTGGTCTAATTTCTCCAAGTCTAATAATTGCTATCTGCAAGATTTTTATGTTTTGGTGATATCGAATAATTTTGTAAAAAGAATATCAGTACAATTACGATTAATTGGTCTCCCAATAGGAAAAAATCTTTTTCAAGCAAACATAGAATTCAGGGTGTAATGTAATACCAAAACTCTCTTTCTTGATTACCCTATACCGACATTTACATTAGTTTTCTCATATTTTTGCCGAACAATGTTTTCTATATATTCTCATCTTAAAAATAACGTTAGTGATTTTTGGTCTTGGCAATGGTAAATATAGATTCCCTGACGAGAAGTAATCACAAAACAGCGATCGCTTTTCAAAATGGTTTCTGTACTTCCTCGTAAACTTGCCATTAAATGGTCCAAGTTTATTATGCGGCGACCTAAAGATGCTGGCTGTAAATGGCAATGTGCAGCTACAGTTGAAGTGGAATAATACATCAGCCTTCTTAGCATTAAGAATTGAACATAATGGAAATCTTAGGAATTTGCACCAAAAGCCACTTATGATGAAGTAAGGATTAATTTATTTTTGCAGGAAATTGGGTATTTCAGATTTTACAAGAGTAGAAATATGTTCACTGGTTATGTTTTTGTTCCATAAATTTGTGCTGAACTTGTTAAACTGTACGGTTTCACCAAGTCATCGGAATGGGATAGTGAACATTTTGAGTTCACGGGTTGCAAATATCTTAACTACTCTGTACATCGTTTACATTTACAAATTTAATATTTTATGTTCCTAGTTTATTGTGGGTTTTGCAAATTCAAAAGACAGCTTCTTTCAGCTTCTAATATTTGAAACTGAATTCGTATTCTTCATCTCATATAGAGTTTCAGAGCAATAAATTTTTATATTAGTGATTGTTATTATTAAAATACAACCCAACTTGGAGAAGAGATTTCATTGCTCTAGATAAATTCCTACATTATTATTATCATTATCATTATTATCATTATTATCATTCTTCTTCTTCTTCTTCACTACACTCATGCAATGTTACACACAAAGTCTTGACTGGGTGTTAAGGTTTCAAGCTCGTTAAGCGTGCATGGATCTTCAAGATTGGGAAAAACTAGAAGATACACTATTTAAATTATTCGGACTATTGTCCTCATTTTTATCGCCATGTTTATCACAACGTTTCGGCCGTTGTACGCTCCAGTCTTCTTCAGGTGGTTGGAATTTCGAACTGAACCGTTTATTTCGCTCACCTGAAGAAGGCCGGGGCGTACTACTTGTGATAAATATGGCAACAAAGATGAGGACAATAGTCCGAATAATGTAAATAGTGTACATAATACCTCATCTCAGAAATATAGATAGAAACTAGAAGATGCGCCATAGTTTGTGATTGTTCTCATTTATGGAGGTTGGCTCTACAGAGATCGATTCAGGCAGGACCAGAAGGGCAAGGCATCACCGAAGCCACCATTTTTGCTAATCAGACAATATGACAAGCAAAAGAATATATTTTGCAAGTAACATTTTATATAATTTTATTTAGACCTTGTTAATCAGTTGGATATCAGTTTTCTAATTCAAAATACCTTTCACGTTAGTGCAATGTAAGATTCTATGTTTAAGGTTTTATACGCGCTGAAGTACATAAAAATTTATTTTTATGAATCTGGTTATTGATACATTTGAAAAGTATATTTTATTTTTTGCTTTTATGTAAAACAGTTATACTTGATAATTGCAAAAGCCATTGACGAAGCATTTACAAAAAGCAGAAAAAGGTAAAATATTTTTATAAATAAATTCTGATTGTTTAACATTAGATAGTTTAACATTAAGCTCAATAATGTAACGGTTGATTTTCGATCTCGTAAATCCTCAAGTTGGATGCAGAATACATGTCCGCTTGTTTCAGTAAAGATTGACACGAAACAAATTTTGAAAAATGATTTAAGTTTCTATTTTGTCATTAAAGATTCTACGACAAATGATAACAGTATTGATGTCAACATTTGTTTTTCTATTTTGTTTTTCAATTGTTCCGGGAGATTGGAAGTTTTAACTGTTGTTCTCAGATCCACCCTGACACAATGTCGTAGCACGTGTTAGCGGGTCCCAGCTATGGGCAAATAGTGAACCCCCAAAACAAACATCAATAATACATTTTTATTGTAAATTTTAAATTTCTACTTGGTCAGCAAAGAAACGTGACAGCTGGTGTTCTGATGGAAGGAAACACTCTTCCAATTGGCCAATTCCGAAATACATTTTATAGACCGCTGTTTTTGATTGGTTATATAATTCATTGTCTGATTTTCCGGAACGAGCTCGTAATACACACTGCTCTTCCAATTCCACTTTCTTCGGATGCAGACCCATTTCTGAAATGGTTAACAGTGGCTGATTTAGCTTTTTTCAGGACAATTTTCGCTCCACATTGTTGTAAACAATCCACATTTTTGTGGCATAGGTAAACTCGTGTTTTTATAAGCTAAATATAATTTGTTTACTTTAAAATCACCTTGCCTTCAATAATATTTCTCAATATTTTATTCAACACTTTTGTTAAAATTCTACAGGGACATCCCACATTAAAGTAAACATAGGTAGATCTGACAGGTTTTCATATATGAAATCGATTTCTTTATTAATATTTTGTGTAGCTAAATGTCAATTCAACCAAGAAAAGAAAGAAAGTGACTCTTATTATCATTCTGTTTGTTCTTTCGTTACTTAGCGCGTACGTTATGCCTTACCAATACCGCATAAATAATCGACTATTCCGTTTTCATCGCGAGGAAAGACGGAAAAAGACTTAAATCCTATTTGGTTTCAGTATAAAAAAAAGCAAGAAAGACAGAAAAGAGGCGCGATAACTCTCTAACTTGTTTCAGTGAAATGGAAAAATAAACTTTCAATCCTCTTGGTGTCAGTGAAGCGACGAATAGCGAACTACTTAAGATAATTACACTTAAATATATTTACGTTTTTCGGTATTCATGTGTAATTTATAAATATATAATTTAATTATATTATTTTAGTTTATTTAATTTTAATTATGTTATTATTTCTTTTTATTATAGAAAAATATTGTTTAATTGTTGGATTTCCAAGATGCATTTGAAAATTTTTATGAATCATATTTATAATTTTTGAAATACCTCGGTTTGGTGCTTTGTTGCACATTGTTGTGTGCATACATGAAACATCGATCTCATTTACAACGTGAATGGACATACGACAACATAAATATATGAAAAAGGTTCAAATAAAACGCAAAAGTATAAAAGTACTTGCATATATATATATATATATATATATATATATATATATATATATATATATATATATTTTGAAATTTTAATACAAAGTTAGCTTGTATCTACTTTCAAAAGACAATGTACCCCACAAAACAATATGAATTCTTGTACTTACTGTTTGATTACTTTGACTTCACGGAGCTAAAGAGGCTGTTTGACTTTTCCACTTAACAATGTCTCGTCAAGTCACGTGACTGTTTTTAATTCTTTTAATATTTCATATATATATATATATATATATATATATATATATATATATATATATGCAAGTGTTTTTATACGAAGACTTTTGCGTTTTATTTTAACTTTTTCATATGCTTATGTTGTCGTACGCCCATTCACGATAGTTTTTAAATTAAAACTGTATTTACTAATAAGGTTCATTTAAAAAAAATTTTAAATGGATGAGTCATTTTTTGCAAATACGGACGTCTACAAAAAAAAAAAAAACAAAAAAAACGGTACCTGAAATAAATTAATATTTTATGGATAATTTTATCAGTTATATCCCCTTTAAATTAAATTTCTCAAACATAATGCTGTCAATAAATCACTCAACACGTCAAAAATCACACTCTCCGACATTTTAAACTAAAGTAATATTTGTTTCAATTCAGATTAATTAAATGTTAAATCTTCTAATTTCCCTTGAATAAAATTTCAAAAAGTATATTTCATTTTTGGAATATCTTTATTAAATTTTACCAAAGAAAATTACTTTGACAGATCGTCAATATGGACGAATTTATAGATTTTACTGATAAGTTTTTTTTGTTTTGTTTTGTTTTTTTTTGAAAAAAAAAGGAAGATTTCAATAAATTTAAATTCGGTTTTAAAAACACCAAAACTTATTGAAAATGTTAAATTAATGTTCATTAGCTTGGAATTAAAACTAAAAGAAAAAGGGTTAAGAAGGATTTTTCATTTTTTAAGTACATTTTAAACTTAGGTACCTCTCAAAAAAGCAATATCTAACTTTGTTACACGAAAATATTCTTTAGAAATTTAGCCCTTGTTATTGTTACTTTCATGCCTTTTCGATTCGCCTCACAGAGACAAGATAACAAAAACTACTTAATTGAAGCATTTTCTGTTCCCATTTTCAAAAACTTGAGCTGATTAGATGGAGATAGCAGAAAAAAAAACTCTCATCTGAGAGGAAATCAATAAAGAATTGTTCAACCTAAAAATGAATTTTATCAGCAGCAGCAGCAGCAGGTTAGGTAACGAGCACTGAGAGGATGAGTTCTTTCAAATAGAAGCAAAGAATTTCACAACGTCCGACCTTGTAAACCATTATTCCACTGACAGGTTTTCCACCACTGAAGGTTTTAAAAAAAACTTTTCTGAATTGAAAATTTTCCTTAAAAAGTTAAATACACTAATACCCTCAGCGGCATCTTTTGATATATTTTCAAAAAAGATACTGTTTAAAAGATGAACATTTTGAAAAACAACATTTGTTAAGTCAAACTCTAATTTGAAAAAATAAAATTTAACAATACTCAATTTGATTCTTGTTGCGATAGTTTTCATTTTTTTTTAATAGGAAGAATGTTTGCCTTCTTTGATCCTGTCTGCCTAATATGTTCCAGAGACATGGTAGCGATTTTTGTATTTGTAGAAATATCTATGCACTTAAAAAAAAATGGCACACCATATTTTAAAACTTTAAATGCTGCTTTTTCCTTTTTCTTGCTTTTGATGGAACTTAATTTTGAATAAAACGTTTAAAAATGTAATTCTTACATAATTCTTTAAATAAGATTCAGTTCGTCTACTTTCAATTGCATTAAATATTTTATAAATTAATTAGTCTGATGATTATTCAATGTTAACTGCGTCAAAAATCTCACAGGTAGCATAAATAACGACGGGATTCAAAAAGGAATAGGTGACTTAGACGGTTTACTATTAACAAGCACCAACAATATTCTAATTCCATCATACCAATGATTCGCTTTCCTATTTCATAAGGAACATTTGTTTTATATACATGACATGTAATTTAAAAATACTTTATGAACTGTATAAATTTTTCGATTTTCTTAAAAAAGAGGTACGTACACCTCAAAAAACCTTTTTATTTCATTATTCAGTAAGGAAAAGAACGTTACATTGGTTCAGAGAATTGGCGGAATTATTGTAAAATATGACATTGTCAGAAATTTAAACTCAATATTCAAATGAAGGTAATTAAAATTAGTCGATAAAATTAATATTTATTTGGGGCATTTTTTTTTTAATGCATGAAAATATTTTTTATCAAAATTAAATTTCTAAAGGTTTTCTACCGCTGATCAATTATTCTACTCACTTTTCACCAGCGGACATAAGAATAAAAACAAATTAAAGTTGATTTTTGTGTTTAACTGGGGAACTGTGTAGATTAGGTGAAAATACAGACGAGAATTTATTGATGTAGTGTATTGATGGAACAGCAAAAGGAACGTGCTTGTTTTATGCCGGAGCAGAAGCAGCTCTCTCTCTTTTTTTTTTCTTTTTATTTTAACGAAAGGTGCGAGGAAGGGAGCACGCTCCATTTTGGGAGCTAGGAGTGGGAGCCACTCTCGAATTTGAGAAGGACGTGAATCCCTAATATATATATATACACGCTACCGATCAAACGTTTGTGACGACTCGGAATTGTTTCTCTAGGTTCATAAAAAAACTAATTTTAAATATTTGGATAAATAAATTCACTTATTTTGTATATATGCAAACCGTTATATAGAATTCAAACACATTTTTCTACATTATAAATTTATTTGCATAAGCGTTGGGAATTTTTCAAATCTACTGCTGCTTGGTATAGTTTCAATTCCATCTACAGGGTTCCCCACAAAAAAAAAAAAAACAAAAAAAAACAGGAAATTTGGTACAGTTATTATTGGACTTTTTGTTACACTTATTTGAAATAAAAACAAAGGATAGAACAAAACACAAATGTTAAATGTAGTGTTCAAATTGAAGGACTCTGACAAAATTTAAAGAAAACAATCGTTGAAAATTTTATAACTGCTCCATCCTGGTAAATGGTTAAAAATTATGTAAGCTATTTTTTATTTCATTCGTATAGTAAAATATATATTTATTTATTTTTTTATATGTAAGTTAATTTTTTTTATCATATCGTAAATCTAAAATTTCCTTGTTTTTTTTTTTGGAAGCACGCTGTAGGCTAATCTGTGATTGAAATAACGGCGGATTGCTAGAAAATTACTAAATTACTGATATCAAAAGATAGGGTGCATTATTGCCTTCAGTGAAATGCAGAGCTGGCGCAAATACTGACAGAAAAAAATGTGGAAGATCCAGAGTAATATCTGTTATGGAGGAAAGGCACTTGATTGTGTCTAGCTAAAGGAACAGAAGAAAAAAAAACAACTCCCCAATTAACTGCTGAATTTGATTCTTCATGTCAACATCCAACATCTGTTATGATTGTTAAGAGAAGACTTCTTTCTGTTGGGCTTAAAGGATGTGTAACAGTTAAGAAACCTCTATTAAAAAAGGATAATAATTTGAAAAACTAAAATTGGCATAAGAGCACAAGGATTGGATTTTAGAAGACTGGAAAAAGGTACTATGCTGCTGACGAGTCCAAATTTGTGCTTTCTGGAAGTAAACGAAGTGTTTGTGAGAAACACAGAAAAAATAAATTTCTTTCTTTAAAGACATGAAACGATTAATTTTTTAAGTTTAGAGGAAAAATCAATGTAGTCCTAAACTTTTGGTCAGTAGTGTGTGTATATATATATATATATATATATATATATAATGTGTGTGTGTGCGTAGGATTAATACAAATACAATTTGTCACTTATCTGATTGATATTTTATTTGGTACCTCGACTCCAGAGTTTCGTAGACGAACTTTTCCGTAATTGTTCAGTCCAATCCACAGGCGGTTTCAGCCTTTGACTGTTGTTTTTTCTCAGTTTTCATTATCTTTATATTAAGTTTGATGCAATTAATTTATATATGTGCATATATACATTAGTAATTAAATTATATATCTATGTATACATGATAGAAATACCGTTTTAAGCTATGCTGAATTCAAAATTGTATGTTGCCCTGCAGCTAAGGAGAAGATTGTGGAGTTCACACTGACTCTATGATGTCGACTGAGGTCGACTGACATCATCCTCATCGTGTTTGTCGATAAAATACTCACTATCAGTGACAAATCGTATGTAAATATAAAAGTGCACAGAAAGGTCAACATCGAGTAACGAGTTTCTGTTTCTGAATCGAACGAAATTGTGTTCAAAAATAAAAAAAAGTCTATTGCAAATTGGTGTTGACCTCAGTGCCTATTTTCATATATATATATATATATATATATATATATATATACATATGCAGAGTTATTGGTCCTAACATGGCATCTCAGATTCAGTCATTTTCCCACCGCCATAACGTAACTTCCTGTGCCTTTTCTATAAATACTTTCATGGTAATTATTCTGATGAACTTTCCTCTTTGGTACCCAGACTTTTTGAATTTAAACGCAGTACAAGGTCTCGTCAATGTAAGTACTTTGCTAGAGACTTTTA
>CAHIKZ030000363.1:550000-582500 GCA_903632075.3 Acanthosepion pharaonis | reverse complement strand
CTCTATTCCTTTTCTAAAGACTGGGGAGGTGTTTGAACCGGACGGTAGGTGACCCATAACGAAAAGAGTGCTGACCGGCAATATATTATCGATTATAGAGCACTTCAGCGCATTTCTTTTAGTTTCTACCGTCATCTTCCTGATGCCAAAATATTTTGCTGAGCTTTTGCAAGACATCTTTCGTAATTACATTGCGCCTTCGGATTTCGGTATCATATTTCGCATCGTCTGTTATAATACTTCACTGATAGTTATATTTCTGTACTTGCTTGATTTTGACTTATCTCACATCTTCGGCTGTTCCTATTGCTATCGTCCGGTTCACACTCCTCCACGGTCTTTTGGACAGGAGTAGACGTTTATCCCTTGTTTCCTGTTTAGGATTGGGTTTCCAGTTCCACTAAAGTCTACTTCAGCTCTATACTCATAACACTTGTTCTTACCTACGCTAATATAAGTTCACACAATAACCCTCTACTTTGAGTGGCTCTTCGGTCTTCTATTGAGTGAACATTAGTAAAAAAAAAAAATATTTTGAATTTTGTATTAGAATTTATGGTTTTGTCTCATTTTCCTTTACTATTCTGTCTAGGTTTCCAGCTGTTTTTCTTTCTATGTTTGCCATCAATATGATGCTATTTGTGTATCTTATGATGTTAAGATTATGCCCACCAATGTTAAATCCTGGTAGGACTTCTAGTTATCTTAGGATCGCTTTGATGAAAAGATCAAATAAATCCGACAAGAAAACGCATCCTTGTCTTACGATACATTTCAGGTACTTGCTCAATTCTTTTTCTATCAGTATCGATGTCGTTTGTTCTCATTAAATATTCTAGATTATTTTAATATTTTTTCGAAATAAATCAAGTCTTCCCAGCATTTCAAATAGGTCTTTGTGTTGTATCTTATCAAACCTTTTTTTGGTAGTCCATGAATCATAGGCCTACATTCATCAACATAAGTATAGTAAATCACGACTCACACACAGCATTTTGACATTTTCTATCAGTTATTGCTTCTAATTTTACATGTATCTGTTATTTTGGAAGCGGAAAAGCTAAATTCCACTCATGGATATTTTGTAGTAGAGTCTAGTAGCCGTCACTGCACAAGCTGTGATGACATCCAAGGTCGGCTGTATGCGAATATATCGATGCTTGCTATGTTCGACAGTTTTGCCTCATTATTAGAGGAGGCACGGTGGAGTAATGGATAGCGGCTCGGATTGAGGAATCCATTACATTTACTTATATGCTTGGGAAAGGTATGGATCCTCTTCTTCTCTCCCAAGTAAATAAATAGCACGACAGACCAGGTTCTATAACCTTAGATGGCAACTAGTCTACCACAGAAAGAAATGGCAACCTACTGCGGAAAAAAATCTGCCTCGTCAGTCATGTATCGAAAGATAACTGATTGATCGACGTCAACAAAAATAACGACAAATGCTTCTCAAGACACTTGTTTGGTTGGGAAGTAGCAAAAAAATCCGATTTCCCACTTAAACGGCAATGTCTTTCTCTGCTTTGAGAAAGCGAACTTTCTTATCTGACTTTCCACTAAGTTCTAGTCATCGAACCTACAGATCCCTACTCATTACCAATGACGGGTCATCCTTTCACTGAGTGCTCACCCTTTCACTGACTGCTCATTTTATGTATACTGCTTTTATTTATATATATGGCTACACCACCCCTTTCCATCCGCTCGTGTTCCACTAACAGACAATCTTTGGGTGGTCAGTTTTCAAAGGACCTTACTTTTACGACTATGTAAAATAACTAACAACATTTTATGCTTGTCAATTCAAAAGCTGGACTGAAGACAGGATTCCTGAAAAGTCCTGGTCATTAAATTTACACAAAAATAGGCTCGAGACAAGAATGCTAAGACACCTTGGCCATTAAATTTACTTAAAAGGGAAAAGAATCTATTCATGTAAGGATGTATGAGAAATCGTATTGCTATTAGTATACAAATTTAAGTCTAAGACATTGAGATTTGAGTTGTGTTATTTGACTCAAGCTTTCCTACGAACATATCTAACTTGTTTTGAAGTTTCGCCACTGTAGAAACAGTGTCGAAACTTCAAAACAAGTTAGATAACCAATATTTTAAAACGTTTTAAAATTCTACAAGAAAATTAAATTTTGTTTACCAAACAAACAAAATCATAAATAAAACTCAATGTTATAATATTATCGTTTTAAAGCCAAATTATAATACGGGACTAAATCATTCATACGTGAAATTATTGTTTATTCACTTCTGGACTTCGTTAGTTAATATCGGCATGCGGTGTGGGGCTGTGTGGGATTTTTTTCAAACGTAGATCTTCTTCTCGCAAGATTGTAAGAGACTAGATTTTCCCTCACAGGTGGATGCTTAGGTAACTTATTATCATCCGGTTGTCTCAAGAGTCCACATGCTAAGCTCAGCTGGTTCCACCAACTGTTAACATGTCGGACGGCAGCACCTGACATCATGTGAAGCGCGATTCTGTACCTGATAGATATGTGCGCACTTTCCAACGCAATCTGCTAATGTAGCTGGATACTTTGGTATCTTTTAGAGCGAGACCAGTACGTATTGAGGGCACCCCAGATCAACTTCTCTTAGAGCAAAAGCTCTTTATTGACATCAATTCGGTTCAGAACATCAGGCATTTTCTGGCGTTAATTACCTACTGCATGCCAAAAACTTTTAAAATTAATAAAATGTTATTAAATAATTGCTTAATGCCATATCCCTTAAGGACGTATGCGATGATGTCTTGCTATAAATTTATTTTGGTTATTATCTGTAAAAATTCCATGATTTTAGAGGTTGGTTTGGTTTATTTTGTTTCACGGCATATCAATCTCAATAGGCTATTTAATGACGACAAGATTTTTATTTCAGGTAATATTTTTTTTTTCCAAAAATATACTGATGGTAATTTTTTTTTTTCAAAAAACCTATTTTTATACTTTCATAGTGTTTTGACCTCTTTTGGGCGGGGTGGGGGTAACTATTTGCCCATAGCTGTTACCCTGACAGGTGCTACCACCCCGGTTCAGGGTGGACCTGCGAACATCAGCAATTAAAAGGAGGTTCTACGCCCCTCAAAAGCTTCTAATCAAAGGACTTGCTGTCAGATGTAGTTTATCGTCATACCCAAGACAATATGACTTTAGAAATAAAGTGTTTTCTAGTTGCCTTCTCAGTGATTTATAAATTCAGAGTATTTTATTAATAAATAGAAAATATAATAAGCACGAAGAAAAAAAAGACAAAGTTCCTCAAATGAAAAATAAAAGATAAACTATAAAAATCTGTTCCATAGTCAAAAGAAATTAACTTCTTAAGAGATATGGTAAGTCATTCCTTTAGTCGAGTCTGTTATATTTCAAACACAATGAACACACTTTTGGGAAACGCTGTTATTCTAAGCGTATTGATATAACTCGAATTGTAAATTTGTTACATTTATTCCTGTAGGAAAAACTAATCGGTTGTTTGTTAATTGTTAGATAATACTAATTTACTTACAATATTCATGAAATACTTACCACAATAAAAACCTGTCAATAAATTTTGCAGGTATAACCATAACACCTGCCCTGCAGTTGAATTCTATCCGTTTGTTCGCATTTTAGAAATCCATAAACTTTATAAAACACACTAATGACATTAGGAATTGAAAACAACATTAATTTTTTAATATCGAATGTCAATTTTTTGTAGCCGAAGAGAAAATAACCAATTATTTATCACAGAATCCGTCTTTTGTTCTGATTATAACAATGGTTTACTTTTTAAAGGTTTTACGTCAATTATTTTTATTCTTTGTGTTCTAGAAATATCATTATTATGAGAAAGCCTTCAAAACGTGGGAGATCATGTTTAATTCCTTTTCATTATTATCTCAATTGCCATTGCTTTTTGGAAAATATAATGATTTTCCATTGAAATGTCCATGCATTTAAGTAGGCTTTCTTCTAGTCCGGCCACCAACCAAGGCTACACAGTCTAATATTAACTACTACTTAACCCTTTTCCGAGAAAAAGAAAATGTGGATTAATACATTTTTAAGGATGAAGTGAACACTGGAATTTGAACTCGAATTGCTGATTTTCCTGTAATATAACGGCTGAATAGATATTACAGGAAATTCACACCATCCATCCAGGGATGTCACACTTGCATCCGGTGTTGCACGCGTGGGAATGATAATGTCGGGAAGATTTATAAACAACCACCGCCCCAGGCAGACTCGGACGGTCACTCACACACGGCATGCGAAAAATAAAGTGTCGACGTATCGGACGAGAAATGTACACCACAGACTAGCTGAAAGGAAATAACGAAATATTGGAGTGAATAAAATGTTGTATTGTGTTATCATTTTATCAGCACCCCTCCACACACCAATTCATCAGACTATTTTCACACCGATAACCTTCACACTATCCACACAACCAGAAATGGAAATATGGAATCGTTAAATTGGCATTAGCACCAGAACCTCCAATACGAACATTTCAGAGTGTTTAGGTGCCAAAGAGACCGAAGTCGTTTGGAGGCGGTGGTGGAAGGCAATGGCGATTTTATAGAATGAATTTACTCTTTAGTATTTCAAGGTATTTTTGTGCAATTTTGGTAAATATATCAGTAAAAATTTCAGTGTTATTTTAATTTTTGCTTAATTTAGACAATTTATCGATCTCATCCTCTCTCTCTCTATATATATATATATAGATATGTATATATAAAATCGATTTAATCCCAAGCAAGACAGTAAAGGCACTAAGACACATGGAGTTACTGGATGTGGAAGAATTAGAAACAGAAGCATTATTACTGAATGGGGAGATAAGAGAGTAATCAGATGAACAGTAGATAGCGATTAACATTGCATTTAATTTTTGGATGATTAAAGTTGGCTAGAAAGCATGGAGCCGGAAGAAAGTTCTACAAGCGAGAAGTGCGAGAAAGGAAACTGTCGGCATAGAATTTCCGGTTACATCTAGGCAGCTCAACTGTAAATTGTCGAGATTTCGACGTCAGTCAAGTACTGCGCTTAAATTCAAAAAGTCGAGGTACCAAAGCGAAGATCTCATCTGAACAATTACCATGAAAAAATTTATAGAAAAAGCAGGGGGGGCAGCATTTTATAGAAAAGGCCTCTTACGGCGGTGGGAAAGTAACTGAAATTACTGGACTTGTAAAAATCACTATAATTTGATAGTGACGTCTAATAAGAATATTGTACTCAGTCTTTCTTGTGTAAAATAATTGTTTATTCACTTTACCAAATTAACGTCGACTGAATCGAAAGTTCGAGCTTCTTTTTGAGAGTGTGTGAGGGAGTCTGCTTGTCCACTCGTAGCTCGGACTTTTATATTATTAAAAATACACCTCTATGTGCATCGTCAGTGTTGTTGCTCCCATGTCACTAGAAGTTTCAGGTCTAAATAAACAGCAGAGTTCTTCGATGGGCGACCCGACCGAATATGATCAGTCTTCGGCCCGCACCTAGAATAAAATTTACTACTAGCTTTAAGGGTGTGCTTTCTATAAGTTCCCCCCAGAAAACGGCAACTAATCATGACTTCACTTGGGCTATTCGATGTTATAGAAGGGGTATTCTTGGTTGTACTGATCTTCCTACATGCGGCAAGACAGGGTGTTTTTTGGGAAGAAGAGATGAAAATACACCCATAAATATATATATATATATATACATTAATAAAATAAAAACAATTTGTTACATTGGCTCGTCTTACGACTTACTTTTCTTTCTCTTCCTCCCCTTTTAACTTCTTTATTATATCTTATTTGTTTGGTCTTTCTCTTTTTATAACTTTCCTTTTTATTCTTATTTTACTTAACTACTCTTAACAAAATGTGATTAAAATGACTTAGAGTATTTACAAAAAGAAAACTCCTAAAATACGGTATGAATAATTTGGTTGATACTCCTATAAATTCCGTTTAAAAACAAAGAGATATAAAATTTAACTAAAATTGCTTAAAAATACATTAATCAAGATGTTTACATGTTAAATACTAGTTTAAAAAAAAAGAAAACATAATGTGTAAATTTTAGTTAAAATAGGTTACTCCCAAAAAATTATCCTTAACAGAAGAAATTCGTTTAAATAACATATAACTAAAATTACTTAAAATAAATTAATCAAGATATTTGTTAAAAGAAAAAATAGCGTGTAAATTTAGTTAAAATAAGTTACTCCTAAAAAAAATTTTCCTTAAAGGAAACCGATTGAAAAAACGAGTAAATACTAAAAAAAAAAAATATGGGTAATTACGAAAAAAAAAAAAATCGAGTAAAGAAAAAGAATATAAGAATATAATATGTATAAGAATGTAAGAATATTTTTTGTAATAAAATAAATCTACTCGAAAGACCAGTAAAACGCAAAAATGAAGTCGTTTAATATGTGGCTGAATGCAACTCGAATAAATCGTTTCTCTGAAGCTTCTCGTCATCTATATATACAATTTTAACAAACATATATACAAATCTATATACACTTTTAAGCTTTAAAATTATTTAGTAGTGGTATTTACGACATATGTTCATCTACACTGGGAACGTTCGTATTTTTAGTAGTTTTGGGCCACTCATTAGCCCTATTTATCCACAACCACCTGGTGGCCTCTTCGACGGACTCCGGGATCATTTGAATCACCCGCCTTCTTTTTTGTCTAGTTATCCCTAGGCTAGTAAGGGTTTGTATCATTGACTGTCCGGCGAACCCCCTACAGCCGATCTCGACCGAGAAACAATGAGTACGCCATCCTTTAGTCCTGCACTGGTCTAAGAGTTCCTTGATATTTACTGTACTTTCTATCAAATGCCTCTTGCATATGCTCCTCCCATGGGACAGTTGACTCCAGCCATATAATCTGTTTCGTGGCGTCGGAATAAACGATTATATCTGGACGGAGTTTGGATGATGATATATGTGTAGGGAATTTCAATTGTTTCCTGAGATCGACTCGCATCTGCCAATCCGACGCAGACGATAACAGTAAATGGGATCCTGCAACTTTTACACGGCTTTGAACCTACTTTAACGAAGGGGATAGCTCTTCTTTCTGGGATGAGTTTATTGCTCTGCAAAGCTTCAGCAGTAATGAGCACTGTCTCCTCTAAAACGTTGTCATGTCGCCACCAATAGCGCCAGTCTATCAGAGCAGTTCTGCACCCGCTCAGTATGTGTTGCAATGATCCCCTCCCCGAGCACAATGGGCATTTTGGTGAATCTATTTTCCCCCATAAGTGGAGGTTGGTCGCGCTTGGTAATACGTTGTACACCATCTGAACCAGGAATCTAGATTGGCTGAAGTCGGTATTCCAAAGATCTGATCACGACACTTACCGCCGATCTACACCGTCCCACCTGGTCCACGCACCCTGCTGGCTATAACCTGCCATTTCTGCCATCCGCTTTTCCTTCATCCCCGCTCTTACTTCGTCCTGTATCAGGTGTTGACGCTTTCTTCACGATAATTTTTCCGAATCTGTAGGAAGGAATCAGCCCCAGGCCTGTTCTTCCCTGCGCGAATGAACCCACCATTGCTTTTATCCTCAGGTTTCCTTCTGCGATAGCCAGTTCCTTAGTTGCTCTCCATCTTCTTCCCGTCTTGAACTCAATTCCCGCGCCTGATACTTTGGGATCTCTCGAGTTTCTATATGTGGTAGGTTCAGACGTCTGAATGGCCGCTAGATGGCATTGGATGATCCATATAAGGCTGCGCTGCTTAAGCTCCGCGGTAACCATCTACGGAGGAAACTTCTCTCCAACGTCTTCACAGTTGAGATGGAAACGCTTTTGTCTGGAGTGGCCATATTGCTCGTAGGAGCACACAGTGATGTATATAGACAGGCTTTGAAACGCCCTGGCAATCCAGATTTATCTATTTTCGCCAGCCACGAGTGAAAATCAGTGTGTTTCGCTTCAATAGTTGGTGTGTCCTACAGAGCATTACAAAAAGATTTCCCTAGATTTTTAACAGGCTTATCGGCCAACGTCGGGATGGCTCTCCCTTCTATTGTGAAATAGTGTTTTATCACCCGGCCCTTTTTTATTACCACTGATCTACGTTTGTTTGGCTTGAAATTCATTCTTGCCCGCTCAGTCTCTCTAAACCGCGTAACAGCCATCTACAGCCTCTAACAGAATGTGTGGTGACTGTAAGATCGTCCATGTAAGCCCGGATGGGTGGTTTCCTAATTCCGGTATTGGAAACGGGGCTACGGCATTCCACCTCAGCGGACTTCACGAGCGTATTCATCGCGAGAGCAAAAAGCATGCCTGACAATGTACAGTCTGTAATAATTCCTCTCTCGAGTCTATGCCAGTCTGAAGAAACCATACCGGATGAAACTCTTAGATGGAATTGACTGTAGTAATCCAGGATAAGCTCGCGGATACTACATGGGACGTAATGTCTAACTAAAGCTTCTTCCACGAGTTTATGTGGTATTGACTCATAAGCATTGGTCAAATCCAACCACGCAACAGCCAGGTCCCCTTTATTCCTCCTTGCATCCCTTATTAATTGAGACAAAACTCCTGTATGCTCAACGCAGCCAGGCATGCCAGGGATCCCGCCTTTTTGTACCGCTGTATCTATAAAGCTATTTTTTAGCAGAAAAGCTGATAGCCGTCGGGAGATCACACTAACAAATATTTTGCTTTCTGTACTCGGTAATGAAAGACATCGAAACTGATCGATATTTCTTGAGTTCTCTTCTTTAGGGCTCCAAAATCCTTCTGCGTATCGCCATTGTTCTGCCACTTTACCTCGCTGCCAAATTACTTTAATGATCTTCCATAATTTCATGAGAAGACCTGGGCAACGCTTGTACACGAAGTAAGGCACGTCACTCGGACCTGACGAAGCTGATCGAGCCGCCATTACTATCTGTTTAACTTCACTCAAACTTGGCACCCTTGTGTCGAACTCAACTTCTGGGGGTTGGGTTTAATGAGGCGATCATTAAATCCTAATTCCTCATTCTTCTTGTGTCCCTAAAAGAGCTCTTCAAAAAGGAATCCACCCTGTCTTTTGGGTATAATAATCTGCCGCTCCTCTTATCTCCCAGAAGTCTTCTGGCGAAACCAAACAGGTCGGAGATAAACGAAGCCCTCTTCCTGGGTTGCTCTTTCCTACGGCAACGATGTCTGCTCTTTGCATGTTTTTCAGTTTCTGTCTTAAAATATCTCTCAGTTCCGAAAGGGCTGGTCGATCCTCTTCACAAGCGGCCTTAAATTGTTTCTTGAGGGATCTTAATTCCTGCCTTACTTATCCTTCCTTCACGCCTATTCTGAGTGTAGACTTTATTTCTCGTTTTATCAATATGGCCGAAACGCTTTGATCCGTAGCATAGATTGAAGTCGTCGGTCTATGCTATCTGCAGACGTACCTTGAATTATAACGCATACGTCTTCATCAAAGTCGCGCCAAGCTTTCTTTCCGCTTAGAGACCACTCTGTCCTGCAAGGTCTGAATCTACACTGGGTGATGCTGGGCGCCGTGTTTTGTCACCGCTACCTTGTGTATTTATAGGCCACGTTGATTCTTGCACGTTTTAATTCCTTTTATCCAGTTGTCTTGTGTTCTGACGATTTAACTTCCTGGTTTATGTCCGTGCCCCAACCGACATTATTTGAGGAGCGATTCTGCACTTTTTGGTTTGGAGTACACCTTCTATGCCCACCCTCGTGCTTCCTGGGCTTTTTTATTTTTTGAGGTGAAACAGAGTTCAAAATTTAATTTGTTATATCTTAATGTGAAACATGTATATATTGGGATCACCACATATCAATTCATCTTAGATCAAAGTTCCTGATGGACATTAATGGCAAATCTCTGGTATTTTCTCATGTAAACGTAAGATTTGAAATCAACGTAAAATATGAAATTTTGTGCTAAGTTTTATATTGACTTGCCATCGATAGATTAATGCCAGTCAAAAGCACCAACCTAAGTTTGAAATCATCCGCGACGCAAAACAGTGAATATTTTGACAAAAATAATATTTAAGATCTTCACAATTGCTAAGCATCAGGAGTCTAGACTATTTTTGTCATATGTATTTCCTTTCGTTTGAAATATTTGAAATAACATGTTTGTGTCTTCTTTTAAATCCAAATTGTGTGAATTACCGAAGTGATGTGACTTGATGAATGTGAACGTGTTTACAGCTATTAACAATAAAAGGTAAAAGGTTTTAGAAAATTCAAGGAAATTCTGCAGTCTGTAAATAACTTGTTTATTCCCTCAGCAATTACGTTTGAAACCACTGTGGTATTTACGACTACAAAGACATTTAAATCACATACACACAAGCTACCGCATATAAACATATATATAAAAATGATGGCTACCACCTCCTTGTATATATGCATATATTTTACATATACATTAAAAAATTATTTTTCAAGATCTATGCTTGAAACATTTATATATATATACTTTCGTGTATAGATTTGTTGTATGTATTCATGTATGTATGTATGTATGTATGTATGTATCTATGTATGTATGTATGTATGTATTCATGTATGTATGTATATATGTATGTATGTATTCTTCATCTATTTTATTGTGTTCTTGTCCCGTATTTTCGAGGACTGTGAGGCTAGAGACACCTTGAGATATAAAGCATTAAGAAGAGTGTTCAATCTCAGAACGTTTAACACCAAAATTCAAGAGTTTTGAGTGCCTAATCCGAGATTTACTGTCTGCTGAAGATGTAGACTTTGTAACGCAGTCGAGGCAAGAGTTGCAACTCATATAATGAATCGTTCTACTGCCGCTTGTGATGCTTTTGGGCGGAGGATTAGCCTGAGTACGACGAAAGTGATGTTCACCACTCCACCTAGTGCGTACTATCCAACGATAATTGTGAAAAATTCCAGAGTGAAGGTCGTTGACACTTTCCCATATCTTCGCAGTACTCTATCAAAAGATGGTGCCCCGGATGCTGAGATTATTCAATCAGTCAATCAAGTGTAATATGGAAAGTAGAGGCAATTCATACTCATCAAATAACATTCTATAAATTAACTTGAAAATTATGAATATACTCATATTTATAGTGTATCTAAACTTAATCTCACTAAATATTTTTTCTCTCTTTCTCTCTTTTATATATATATATATATATATATATATATATATATATATATTAGTCCAAATTACTTTCCTTCTCACTATACACACACACACACACACATATATATATATGATTTATTTATTTCTAGTATACAAGAATTTAATTTCTTTTTTGATGATTACTTCCTTTATGATGATGGTGTTAATGACTAAATTTGACCTCAACGTGCAGGTTCAGGACTAGAAGCTTCTAGTTTCTCTAAAACCTGCCCCTCTCATCCATTTAGTATCGCCGTTT
Organism: Acanthosepion pharaonis; assembly: GCA_903632075.3. NCBI lineage: Eukaryota > Metazoa > Mollusca > Cephalopoda > Sepiida > Sepiidae > Acanthosepion > Acanthosepion pharaonis. Next base: position 571,065 of record CAHIKZ030000363.1, on the reverse strand, counting down.
GGCTTTGCAAGAGTTGCTTGAGGGTGAAAGAAAATCAAAGTAGGAGAAAGTGACAATGACGTGAATTTATTTAAGGTGGGCCTCAACTTGGCAGGAAGTGACCCACACACTTCATTTCATGGCCTCACTCTTCGGTTCATATGGAATGACACATGCAGAATCCATTTGTGAAATACAACGACCTGTCGCTGATACTGTTATAATTTTGACTGGCGCATTCTGTAGCATGTCCGTCAACCGTTGAGATCTGTTGTAATCATCATCTGCTTGTTACACCGTTGGGTTTTTTTTGTGGGGGGGGTGATCGCATTTAGTCTGGGACCTCGTTTATGAAATTGCCGTCAAGAGTGGCCCTGCCAGAACTTTTTAAAACTCCCGACGGCATCGCTCGTAGAGTGATGGGACCACGACGCAAGCCCTTCCACTACAACAAGGAGCGATCATCAGAGGTACTCACATAGAAACATACACACATAAACATCCAGTGTAATATATATATATATATATATATATATATATATATATATATATATATATATATATATATATATATGAAAGAGAAGCAAAACCCATTATGAAACCAACAAGCAACTTGTCAAAACCTAAAACTCTTAACCAGATACTGTCTCGAATAAAAACAACACTGAAAAATAAAAGGCAAACTGAGTAGGTACCCAGTAAAGTAAGGTGTTCGAAGACTAAATTGCCTAGACCGAGCAAAAAACGCTTGACAACGTTAATTCCTATGAAAGTACGGCTCTGTTCGCAACCCGAATTTCACCCTCACGTGATCTTCAGACATAAGTCAAAACTGAATTTTATACTGAATTTGAATGTTTAGAATTTATTGAACGCTTAGGCAGGAAGTGTAAATTTTGAGAATTTTAAGCGTAAAATAAAAAAAATAAAAAATAAATAAATCAAGTAATGATTTTTTACAATAATAAAATTTGTTTAAAAGATACGAACGTTACAACGACAGAGTGCTCAATGTAACATATTTTAAAAAATCCAAAGCTAAGATAATCAATATAAAAAATGTCGAACATTACTTGATCTTTACCCGCCGCACAATCTTCAGGCAGTAGGTAAAGAGAAGAATATTTTCTAAATTAAAGCCTAATCGTCGCTTACTTGTTTTTTTTATTCCTATATCCTTTTTAAATATATTCTCTCATTTTACTTGTCACATCCGGCGAAAAAACGTCAACCTGTCAGCATTTTCTGTACAACTTCCTATCCTTTCATTACTTTCTCTCACTCCCACATCTCTCTCTCTCTTTCTATCTCTCTCTAAACATATATATCTCCATCTCTTTCTCCACCTTTCTCTCTCTTTCCCTTCCCTCATATTAAAACCCTATTTTAAAATCTATATTTTTCTCATCGTTCTCTCCTTCCCCCATCTATCTGGACATATATTTTCATATCTTTCTCCATTTTCTCTCTCTCTCTCTCTCTCTCTCTCTTTCCTTCCCTCCATATTAAAACTTTAAAATCTATATCTTGCCATCTTATTCTTGAAAAACGTTGTTTTCTTTTTTTTGGCGGGGGTCGCTTGTGCCTGGATAAATTTAAAATTTGTATATTGATTTAAAATTGTTTGGTACGATGAGACGAGATCGATTTAATCTCGTGAAATATATTACCATGGATTTATAAAGTATCCGCATTCATCATTATATATATATATATATATATATATATATATATATATATGAAAAGTGAGTTCGATCCCCACTAGATGCCCCATACTTTCGGCCTTGTGCCACAGCTATGCTTGGAAAATAACTGTGTGTGTGTGTGTGTGTGTGAGACAGTGATGTATTATATATGTTATTATTTATATATTATATGCGTGGTACTTATTAGAAAGCGCTCAATATCAGAGATAGAGTTAACATATTTGGTTGGATTGATGTGAGTTTGTGACCCTGGGTTTCATGCTTTTGCGATCGTCAATCACGTTTCACAAACTCACATCAATCCAAGCAAAATAAATATATATATATATATATATATATATATATATATATATATATATATATATATATATATATATGTATTTAGGCAGCAATCCTTCATTTATGCATGTTTCATTAAAAACGACAGACAAGGTACTAAGTTTAAGCTTTTTATTTAATTTTTCTCGTGTGCGCACAAGAGCTTTCTTTTTTGGCCACAGAGTGTGTAGAAACTGCCCAAATGTTCTGTAGTTCCGAGTGATTTCGGCTATACTTTTAGCCATTATCAATTATGATTTTATTTTTTTCAGTTTAATTGAGTGTGTATATTATGTGTAAGTTTTTAGTGTGTTATAGAGATGTTTTATTTTCCGAGAACGGTTAGCTTTGTTGTGGCCTTGTTCGTAGTTAATATTGTTAAGCGTTGGCTTTTACTTTTTATTAGGGCTTCCATTATTTTTAATCTTAACTATATATATATATATATATATATATATATATATATATATATATATATATATATATATATGTAGTTATTCTGGTTCTGTATTTATGGAGGTAAGTGCTGAATATCGCAGATAGAGGCTTTGTATATATAGTGTATACATAGCAATGAATACTGCGTGGTGAATGTCATTTTCACTAATTAACCTTCCCTCAGATCAAGAGGTCCTTGCGATTGCTTGTAGCGTGAAACTAACAGTTGATATACAGAGTTGATTTCTATGTAAACACTTTCCATCTGTCTACATATGTATCCATATATACATATACATATACGAGATAACGATATATATTTTTATATATCAAGAACAGTACATAATTTCTCCTTCATCTGTAGAACTATACCTCTGTTGATTCAAGTCTTCTCTTCATCTGGGTGGAAACTGTCCAGCAATCATTGCCGTTTAAGAAGATTAATATTATATAGCGGTTCAGCACTCTTTTCATTGTTTTCCTGCTTCTATCTTGTTTATCTTGAAATGCATTTTTCATTGTTCCAATACGCCTTTGCATTTCCGTGTCACATTGTTCCTTGTCTTTTAAAAAACTTTCCAGATTTAATACGCACATATATCTATTTAAAAAATGGTGATAATAAAAGTTCTGCCAGGAATAGTGAAAGAGCCAGGATGCAAATTTACTGTAGATGACCTTCTATCAAAGAATCTAAATGAAATCCGCTAGATCAAAAAAAAATTAAAAAATCCCAGCATCCCTCGTTCGTGCGCATGTGTTATCGCAACCAACATAGCAAATTTAACTACTGCCTCAATGAATCTTATTTCCAAGCCTGTTGAAAGTCCTCATCGATTTTTTCTAGTCCGACTCTTTCACATTTATAAATCTACCATTCGTCCGTGCATTGAATATTGTTGCCATATTTGGACTGATGATCCTGCTATATATCTAAGTATTCTCAATAAAATCCAAAGAAGGATCTGTAATGTAATAGTATTGGGGAAAATTGCGCAATAACAAATTTAGTCTGATGAAGTCCTGAAGGACATCACAAGTATACTTTTACCACTTTGTCATACAATTTACTCTATATATATATATATATATATATATATATATATATATATATATATATATATATATATATATATATATATGAATACATGTAAGTGCATCAATATTTTCACAATCTAAAAAAAACTCACTTTACAAAACAAATATTTATTTTTCAACATATTTCAGTTTTCGTCGATGCACTTAATGCAGTGGTAAATATTAATAACAGTGAGTAGAATATTACGCAATTAAAATTTCACGTAATAAGATTCACGTAATAACTACGAACGAATAGATAGATAGATAGATAGATAGATAGATAGATAGATAGATAGATAGATAGATTGCCAGAGCGACAGACATAAACGGATAGATAGATAGATAGATAGATAGATAGATAGATAGATAGATAGATAGATAGACTGCCAGAGCAACAGACATAAATAGATAGATAGATAGATAGATAGATAGATAGATAGATAGATAGATAGATTGCCAGAGCGACATACATAAACGGATAGATAGATAGATAGATAGATAGATAGATAGATAGATAGATAGATAGACTGCCAGAGCGACAGACATAAACGGATAGATAGATAGATAGATAGATAGATAGATAGATAGATAGACTGCCAGAGCAACAGACATAAATAGTTAGATAGATAGATAGATAGATAGATAGATAGATAGATAGATAGATTGCCAGAGCGACATACATAAACGGATAGATAGATAGATAGATAGATAGATAGATAGATAGTGCGAAAGAAAGTAGGGAACCCCCCTATGTATGTATTCAGCTAAATATAAAAGGTAATTAATAAAGTTTTATGACGACCGACTTAAATTCTTTGAAATAAACGAAGGAACTTTGTATTTATAGTTCATTTTTAGTTGTAGAAAAGTTCTATCATATGATGTGAAAATATAGAATAAATACGATGCATTTAAGTTAGTCGTTATTCTAGATCAGTCAGTTGATTGGCGGGCTAATCTAAAGTGAAATCTTCACTCGTTACACATCCTGACAATAAATGCAGCTTATTTAGTAAAATTTTCAGCTTTTGCTAAGTGACTGGTGCCTTGAGACATTTCGCCTAAAAGGTTTAATTGATTCAACGATGTAATCTCAACGAAATGTCTACTAAATTGTCAATCAGAGAAATCTCCCCATGGTTTAGTTCCCTTCTTGTATTAATTGGGAGTCGAGAATAAGTGTTCCTTTATAAATATCCAAGAAAGAATGTCTCTTTCGACTGAATAAGGTTAGAAAATTCTTGAAATATTTAAAGTGACTGGTAATATGTCTATATTTCTGAGATGAGGTATTATGTACATTATTTACATTATTCGGACTATTGTCCTCATCTTTTTCGCCATATCTACCACAACGTTTCAGCCGTTGTACACTCCGGCCTCCCTCAGGTGGTTGGAATGTCGAACCGAACCCTTTATTTCGCCCACTGGGGTAGACTGTTCTAGTTCCACGTGCCATGTTTGATGGATGTCAGTTATCAGTTATCTCCTGTTAATTTCCCTCTGAAAGTTCTCCACTGCCTTAAACGGATATTGAACTCACACTTTTGGGGTCCTGTAAACTTAAGGAATCAGCACATATGCTAGGCCACAAAAATCTCCTGAGCCGACCAAGCATAGACATGAATACAATATGGGAACCAGTAATAAGAAGTGCCAGAGATAAGCAATAATAACAACATAGTTGCAATATGAGCTCTGGTAAAAACATGCAATGATAACAGCAAAATTGCAATATGAGCACTGGTAAAAATGGTTGCTGAAGACATTAGGTTTATAATACCCAGAAATTCATAACCTCAAGGACACATGGCACAGTGGATAAAGGCGTTGGTTAGATCCAGTGACAGGACCCAGAGAGTGTGAGTTCAATACCCGGTTAAGGCAGTGGAGAACTTTCAGAGGGAAATTAACAGGAGTTAACTGATAACTGACATCCATTAAACATGGCACATGGAACTAGAACAGTCTACCCCAGTGAGCGAAATAAAGGGTTCAGTTCGACATTCCAACCACCTGAAGAAGGCCGGAGCGTACAACGGCTGAAACGTTGTGATAGATATGGCGAAAAAGATGAGGACAATAGTCTAAATAATGACTGGTAATAAGTCATTTTTTATCCGAATTCTTATTTTAGAATCATTATATATATCATTACGAAACTTTCATTGAATGTTGTCGACGTATATATATACATTTTCACGACACAGTTAAATGTTAGTACCTAGTATTTGCAATATAAACTAGCTCCAAATTTAAAAACCAGCGTAGACATATACTAAACTACAATATGGCCGTTTCATGACTTATTTTTATTATATTTTGTCTTGGGGGTGTTGTTTATCTTAGTCGATTCTACAGAGATCGAAACAAAAATGGAGATGCCTATGGGAAATCGCCGGCAGCGTCTTTGTAGATATTTATTTCCTGTTAATAGCAATTTCTATTTTCCCCGGAAGGGCCAGTACAGTCCTGCTAGAATGCAGTAATAAAAGTGTTAAATAATTAATAAGAATGAACATGAGCAAGTAGACAAATGTCTAGATAATGCTAATCAAATGATTTTCAACCGTTAACACCCAGACATTATCCCTTGGCTAGTTAATATATTTGATGAGAGATAAGATTCACTTTCTTGATAATGTGGGAAAATGAAGTAAAATCAATCAATAAAATAATAATGAAAAATAAAAAAAAGAAATACATGTTTTGATCAGCAGAAATAACTGATCTTTCTTACTTCCATGTTTTTTGGGGTTTTTTTCCCGTCAGCAAATATCTTGACAAAATACTTTGTTACTCCATGCTCCGACGGTCTATAAAGAAAAGGAATTTGGATAAAAAAAAAAAAAAAAAAAAAAAAAACTTACCAAAATTCTTTTACAGCCCAGCTACTTAGTAGCAGTAGAAAAAAGTATTATACTTATTTTCAAAGTAGACAACAGCCAGTTATTAGGCACAAATGTTATATTGCTTTCTCTTGCATTCTCTTTGAAGTAAAAACAACAAAAATTACTAAGAAAGTTTCGTAAACAGATGTTTTCCCTAGGCTGCCGCATTAATAACTCTTGTGAATAAAAACCAAACAAAAAACAATGAAAATATAAGCAACCTCCTATATATATATGTGTGTGCGTATGTGTGCGTGCGTGTTTCTACTCGAAAGAAAAATATCAATGTTTGTGTGGAGATTTCCAACCATTCTAAATTTCTGCTAAACATCATTTTTTTAGCTGATCTATTCTCCGATCTTTCTTTTTTTTTTAAGTGGAGATGTTCTTGAAAATTCTTTTTATAATTTGGTATATAGTTTACGCCATGTTGGTTCAGGTGATGAGAAAAAACTGACCGCCAAAAGTTTGGCTAGTGGATAAAATATTGCGTAAGAAACCAAAAAGGAGTACGAAATGAATAAGAAAAAGAAACCGAGAAAACTAGTTTAAAAAGATAATATTTATTAAAAACTTATCACAAATTTTAGCTGAAAAGGCCAGAGAATATATCTGCTGAAACTGGTAGCAAAAACCCAAAGAGAGAAGCTGATCAATTTAACAGTATTTACATTAGTCGGACTATTGTCCTCATCTTTGTCGCCATATTTGTCACAAAGATGAGGACAATAGTCCGACTAATGTAAATACTGTACATAATACCTCATCTCAGAAATATAGACAGACTCTGATCAATTTAAATTTAGAAAGGTAACTGAGTAGGTGATATCATTTGGCAAATAAAGATTAAATACGATGACTGTGAAATTGTATAAAAGGAAATGTTTTTGATGTAATTAGTCAGAATGATGCTTTTTATTTAAAGTAGTAGAATGATGCGTCTTTTTTGTCGTAAACAGTCAAAATGATGATGTTTTGTCGTAAGTAGTCAGAATGCTTCTTTATATCGTAAGTAGCTAGAATGATACTTTTTTGGTGTAAGTAATCAGAATAATGTTTTTTGTCATGCGTATTTAGAATGATGCTTTTTTTTGTCATAAATATTAAAAATTATGCCTTTTCGTCGTAACTAATTAGAATGGTGCATTTTTGTCCTAAGTAATTAAAATTTTTATTGTGGCAATGCCTGATAAGCACAGGACATAATTTTCAATTTTACGCTTTCATATTACCATTTCTGTTACTTTATTTCAAAATTCAATACTAAAAATGACTTCAATAAATGATAATACATTTATTCATCAAATATATTGCGATTATATGTGTGAGTATGAATATCAGTACAATTCAATATGATTGTTCATGAATGTTTATAATAAAGAAAGGGTCTATGTAAAAGCGATCTAAAAAGGCCTTCAGGAGACCGTTGTCTGCGATCATATAATTGAAGAATTCTGGTATCAGTAGATTCATCTTGAGTAAAGGATAACATATCATCACATTCATTTTCATAAAGTTGATATCATAAAAGGTATCATTACCGTGGGGTTTCCTGCCAGCTAATGATAAATTGAACAGAATATATCAAACTAAAAACTTGGGTTAAGAGAATAAAATAGAATCTAAAGAAACATATCAATGTTTATGTGGAGATTTCCAATCATTCTAAATTTCTGCAAAATATCAGTGACATTTCATGACAAAAGATTTTTTTATCATTTATGATTTTATCACTTACTTATTTTTTAAATATTTACATTGCACATAAATAGTGATTGACCCACGTTGACACCACTTCGTTTTTAAATGAATTGGATTCTGTCCATCCTTTATTTATTTGATATGATTTGTAGAGAAAGAAGAAATCACTTGAGGAAATCATTGAGAGATATAATCACTTAAACAGAATTGCATTGCAATGATTTGGCTATCAAAGATACTAGCAAACAATACTATTAGCCAAACTGATATAATTTAATATACAATGTCTCTTGAATAAGTATTATAAAAGTACAAATACTTATTATTATATAAAATCCTGTTTCTACTAAGAACAAAGCATTATTATAATTTCTTGTAACAAATTTCTTTTCTCTAATCTGACACGACTGTCTGAATAAAAGACTTCAACAAATCTATGCTTAACTTTGCCGAATCGATATATGGCATCAAATAATAGAGTTAGTGGCTAACAGCATTCACCCTAACACTAAACCTGACCATCTAAAGTTTTGTCTGCTGCTAGAAAATGTTACTTCCATGAACCTTGCTAGACAATTTTCCTGGCCAGAATTTAACTTGAAATTTCTTGATACTATATATACTATATATAATAGACCTCACAAAAAATGACTTAGCTAATACACTAGTCATACATAGAAATAAATTCAACCACAATTTTGATTTTAAAAATGCTACACTCATAAAAAAAGCAAAATAACTCACCCAAAAGAAAAATCCTCGAGAGTGCCGCCATTGAATATTACCCAAATATTAATCTATGCCCCGACTTTTCACTATTTCACCTTTCTTAACAGGCTTACTACTCTCCCAAACAAACGTACACAACAGTAACAAGAAATCAAAAGAAAATGGTTGAATCTGTCAACACAGCAATAAAAACGATATCTCCACACGTGACAGTAACTGTCGTAATTTTCAGTTAACAGTATGAATAGCGTACTCTAAATTCTTCCAGTTGCTAAGGACATTTTGTTTTGTTATTATTAGTTACTTTGTTTAATAAATTCTTTTCGTTTTTTGCCTTGAAAAAGTCCACATTGGACGAAACGCGTCGTCTACTATTACAGTTTTCCTATTGTCTTTTACATTTATAAATATTGTCTTTTCTACAGGTTAACTCTGAGAAATTTTTCATATATATATATATATATATATATATATATATATATATATATATATATAACTCAAAAGTTTTCTATCGATCAGTGTATTGTTTAAATGAATAACGTTCGCAATTCTGAGCGCAAAACTTTTTACTGAAATAGATTTTATGACAATACTGCTTCGTGACCTTTCATTATTAATGGCTATTTATTGTCACTTTTCCATTGTGTGTTCTTCCGTTACTTCAATACGATGATAACATTTGCATTTAGGAAAACATATGGTGTAAGAGTTGTCATAAAACAATATGTCAGAATATCCAGTTCAAAATAAAAAGGGCTGAATAAATAAACAGATTTATCTATTGAATAAAACAAAAAAAATAAATACAAATATATATATATATATATATATATTCTAATTGAACTGCATTAGTTGAAAATCAATAATCATAAACAAAGTTACTAACCACCTTACATTCTTTAATTTTTACGTTTTCTAACGGAGAGAACGCTTTCGGCCTTTGAATGATTCGCACTTAATCGCTGAAGACGAACCAAATTTGACAGTAATGTCCATAGAATCGTTGAATTCATTTTCTCTTTTTATTTCAAACAGAATAAAAGCATAGTATGGAAGATATTTAAGGGAAATCATCAAAAATTTGCATCTACTTCCGCTATTATTTCTTGCTTTATTTTGTTTATCTTCCAATTTGTTTGTTTCTTGGTAAAATATTTCTAGAAAGGGTTTGGAAAACAAAGGAAAGAAGTTTTTATTCCCTGTTTTTTGGTTCCACAACAATCTAATCAGAATTGTTTTTGGCATTTGGCCACAGAAATGTACATTTCGGCTTTTAGAGTTGGAAGTTTGGGTACAAGAGAAAAACTTTGATCTGATTTGAGAAATTACTATAAAATATAAAATGAATGTAAGACTTTTCAGTTGTCAGGACACGAGTACATCGGAGACAAAGTTTATGTACAAAGTTGATACAGTCAAATACGATGGAAGTAGAAAAATGTACTAATCCTTCTCTCTCTGTAATTATAGATATATATATTCGGGGAAACTACTGCTTGACTGGGAACATATTTAGTATTAATTTTTTTTCCTCTTTCTCCCCTTATATGACTATCAGGGTAATATATTTTTTAATACCAGTTATTGATAATATTTTTTCTTATCAGCATCTCTGTTTTATATTGCCGACGATTCTGTTTCTGAGGAAGTGTCAGCCGAAAGGCGCCTAAAATCTTTTTCTTAAACGAGATACTTTTGTATCTATTTTAATATTAAAATTATGATATATATATATATATATATATATATATATATATATATATATAGAGAGAGAGAGAGAGAGGGAGGAGAGAGAGAGATGATCAAGCGAAGCTAATTTCATGCTTTTTAGCGAAATTTCTTCCGACGTACATCTCTCGATCCTTTTTTTATATCTGTACAGTTTCGAATACAAACACAAAAAGGATAATTTTTTGAACTGATTTTTATTAATCCGACAGTTTTACATAACTTTAAACGTTATTTCTAGTGGATACGTTGCCTGACCGTTTGTTCCTTCATGGCCAAGCGGTAAGGCGCATTGGGATAAGCGATGGTGTCTTCTACCCTGAGAGACGCAAGTTCGATACCTGTCGTAGAACATACATTTTTCTTTAATTAGACTTCTCGAACAGACAGGCCGGTAGGTGAAAATTAATAAATATACTGTTTAATAAATAAACGGAACGTCTACTCAAATACGAGTATCCACTAAAAAACGTTTAAAGTGATACAAATCTGACGGATTAATAAAAATCTAATCTGAAAATTCCCTTTGTTTATGTTTAGATAGGGAACTATGTGCAGATATGAAAAATGAGAGATCGATGTCGAGAGCAATTTCGCATATCAAGGGAAAGAAGGAAGGAACGAAAAAAAGATTGAGAGAAATGGTGGTTATCTTCTTGATTTTGAACTGCCTTCTCAAATTAACCATTGTTTTAGCTCTCAAACTACTTCCTAGATAGACATTTGTTTTGGTAACTGGTAATAAAATAAGCACATCCCTTATCCCCTCTCACTTGTAACCATCCATCATAATAAAACAAATGTTTTTCATCGCAGAAGCTGAATTGGCCAAATAAAGCTTCCTAAGTTTCTACTTGTTTGTGGAGTCGTTACTATATTACAGTAACAAACAGGGAAAAACGATATTCGGTGTTAATCCTTGGATATAGTCTACCGTAGAATGTTTCTAAGTTAGGAATGAAGATGACTTTTTATGCCAGTATATGTTTTGACATTTGATGCAGATGCATACAGCAGCTGGTTAATTTCTGGTAATCTCGCTTATTCATTCCGGCTATGGCCCGTTGATATGGCTAACGAGACTGAAGAGGATCGTTTTGGGTATGATGGTAAACTACGCCCGGCAGCAAGGCCTCTAATCGGGAGAATAGAGGTTTTTGCTTTGCATGTAACCACCACTTAACTGCTGTTGTTCCCAGACCAACCCTTACCATCTGTTAGAGTCCCAGCTATGGGCAAACAGTAAACCCATAAAGTAAAATCAAAAGTACATTTTTATAACAAAATGACAATCAATGGAACACTAAAAAAATATAAATATATATTTTTATAGTAAAAATAGCAACCATACATTTTTTTATCATCTAGAAGCAATATATATATAAGAAATATACCTTTATTCTGAACGTATAAAATTATGTACAAAATATCTGTAGTTGAAAAAATAAAATTACATACAAAATATTTAGATTTCGACATAAGAATTTTAAGCCCGTTTTGCGATGAAAAACACACTGATTTGGAAATTCTTGCAAAAATCAGAACTTATTCACAAATTAATTAAATTATTTTTTAAATGTTTCTTTTTAGAAATTCTTTTTATCCCCACATTTTATTTTATAAAATTTTAAAAAAATTCTTTTTGTTTGGCTTAATGTTTATATTAGTTATAAGAACAAGTCCTCGGAATATTTAAACCATCAATTTGGAGAGGGTCAAGCAGGACCCCATTTACAGAAAAATCTGTCCTTAATCTTAAAATAGAAAACTGCGATAAAACTAATTTTATTCAATTAGAAAAGCTTTTAGTTAAATCTTAATTAGAAAAATTTATAAAGATTTTAAATCTTTTAAAATTCCTTATTACTTAGCAACGGTCTAGTAATGTCGTTATTAAATTAAAACTGTATTTAGTTAATATAAATAAAAAAGCTAACTACAATTCAACAACCCCCAATATTTTAAAAACTAAATTTGAATTTATTTATGTGTGCATAAATATTTATAAATATGAACGTCCATTGTCAGAAAATAAGAGCAGTCTATTAAATTTAAAATTTATTGGGAATTTTCTAACATTTCCCCACCAAGCATCTTAGTAAATAAAACTATATTGCCAAAGTACATAAAATTCAATAAAATATTAGAATTCTTAAAATATTTAATTTCTTAAAGATTACTGGATAGTTAGAAAATTATATATAAAAGGCGTTTACGTTGTATTCGTCATGTAATTATCTCCTCTTTACATAAATTTCCCAAACACTGGATTGTCGATAAATGTGTCAACACCTCATAAAAACAATAACTCCGTTTTAAAAATTGCTTTTCTAAGTCTTTTTAAACTAAAAGTGAATGATATTTATTGAAAGTAAGAATAATGAAACTTTAAATCAGGTAATTTTTTTCAAATAACTTTTCGGAAAAGTAGACTTTATTTTTGAAAGATTTTTAATAAAGAGAATTATGATGTGTTGGCAGATTTGTTAGTATGGACGATTTTGTAGAGTTTACTGAAAATCACAAATCATTTAAACAGACACGGAAACCTACCAAAATCTATCCGCGACCTACTAGTAGAAAATACAAGTAGCTCATCCACAGGTAAAAAATTTAAAATAATAGAAACATTAAAAGGAAAAGCTAACACTCAATAACATTAGCTATGAACACGGTCACAACGTGCTGACCGTGTTTGGAAAATAAAGTATTTCTATAACTTCAGATACATACATAAAAAACACACACCCAGAAAAAATAAAAATTGTCTTTGATAATGGCTAAAAGAATAGCCGAAAGCGCCTGGATATGCAAAACTTTTGGACAGTTTTTACACACTTTGTGTCCAGAAAAGAAAACACTTGGACGAATAGAAGAAAAATTAAATAAAAAACTTAATCGCAGTACCTTATCTGTCGTCTTTAACGAAACATGTATAAAAGAGAGATTGCTGTTCAAATACAATATATATATATATATACATTCTCTTATATGTGTGTGTGTGTGTGTGTGTGTGTGTGTGTGTGTGTGTGTGTGTGTGTGTGTGTGTGTGCATCTACTGCAGAAACACCTCTCTATTAAAAATGCGTGTCAATGATTGGTGAGTCTTTTATATTATGCCTCCTGGTGTATAAGTAAGTGTACTACACAAGTGTATTTTTGAAATTATTACGGTACATAGACTGAGAACATCGCTTTAAGGTTTGCCTTCTGGTTCTACTTTATTTTATTTCTCTATCATTCATTTTTAAAAGAATTTTTTAAATCATTACAACAAAACTATTATATATTTTCGATATCTTGATATATTCTTGCGAGCGAAAAACCAAACGGCATTTAGGAAAACCTTATATGGAAAAACACTGCGTGATGCTAAAATTGCGTAACAGTATTTTTGTGAAATAAGAAAAAATGACTTTACATAGTCTGTTTGCATAATACGGTTTGTTTTTAAATTGTGGCTTAACTACACAAACAAGAATTTTCTTATGAGAATAGTATCGTTTTTATCATTCTTATAGATTATCAGTTTGTGTATTACATCGAAATGTCAGCTTATGCCTTTTTAGAATCACATCGACAATTTTAGCAACTTTAGATAAACAACAAGAAGAAAATCTCTTTTATTGATATCCTAGTTTTATTACTGATATAAAACTTATTTTACTCATATTACTTGTACCTTCTTTCTTATATAAAATATCCAAAAATATAAATTCTTTTCTTGTTAATTACAAATATCCTCGTTGATATGAGAAAACATGATCCACCGCACTGAACGAATTTCTTTTCATAAAAATTATTCTATAATAAACATCATCTAAGAGACTTCTTTCTGCTTTCTATCATTATGGCTGATGCTAACCTCCAGGAGAGTAACTCGTTGCGCCTTCTCCGGCTAACGTTCTCAGCTGATATAAAGTGGAAAGATTATATTGAATCAATTGCTAGATCTACTGCTAGGAAAGTTGGTTCACTGTGTCATGTTAGTCAGTTTTTCTCTCCAGAATCTATCTTACTTATTTATAAGTCTACCATTCGTCTTTGCTTTGAATATTGCTGCCACATATGATCTAGTGATCCTGCTATATATTTAGAGTCTCTTGATAAAATCTGCAATGTTATTGGTCCTGACTTGGTGTTTCGGCTTCAGTCACTTCCCCATCTCCGTAATGTAACTTCCCGGTGTCTTTTCAATAAATATTTTCATGGTAATTGTTCGGATGAACTTTCCTCTTTGGTACCCAGACTTTACCAGAATTTAAACGCAGTACTAGATTGGCAACAAGGTCTCGTCAATGTAAGTACTTTGCTAATAGTTTCTTTTCTCGCACATCTCGTTTGCGGAACTCTCTTCCGGCTTCTTGCTATCCAGAAAACTCTGGTCTTCAAAAATGTAAATGCAATATCAATCGTTATCTTCTGTCTTTTTATTCTTCTACTTTTATTGTTCTTGCACTTTAACGTTTTTTCTCCTTTTCTTATTCCTCTTGTGTCTTAATGTCTTTACTGCCTTGTTTGGGTTGAAATTATAAAAAAAATATTAATAATAGTTTCCTAAACTATTCCATTGATGAACAAATAAGCGAAGTTTTAAAGAAATTTAGAAAAATTGACACAAATAACAATTCAGATATATGCAAAAACATCGTTAATTTATTCTATTGTAACCATATCCACAATAATTGTAATCATGTTGACCAACATTAAAATATAATTCGTGGGTTCATATCACATAATGATAGTAATAAACATCTAAGGTTTATCATTTATTAGAAAAAAATATTAAATATTTGATCTGAATATTGTTAATAATAAAAAAACCTTAAAAATCAGCTTTATATAAAAAAAAAATATTTATGAATTCTTGCACCGTCTGTGAGATTGCTACTCCAAAAGTAAAAATCAAAAACGAGATTAAATTATTATATTGATCACAAATCTACCACCTTCTCTCGTAGGTTAACATGCAAAAAAATCTTACTTGCATCGGCCAGCAAATCATGAGATTACAAAACTTTAATTTCAAAAGTATATTAATGACACATACGGACACATTGACTTTGCATTTCATCTAATTTATTTATGAAAAACGTTTTTATCAAGATTTTCTAAAATAAAATACATTTCTATAATAATTTCATTCATTTGTAATTAAGTTCTGAAAGTTTCATTAAAATCCGACAATTATTTGACTTTTGCAATAATTTCCAAAACAATGTGTTTTTCTCCGCATAAAAAGCTAAAATTTCCGAAATTAATCTAAGGAGGGACAGAGTAATCTCAACATCTTTGGTACAACAGAAAGCGGCATTCCATTGCACTATTTTGCTTTGAATGTCACTATGAATGTCACAATTACAACAGAAATAGGGGAAGTGATAAATACAGCGGCACATTACTCGCTGACTGAATAAACTGAACTGAATGAATATCATCCATGAAAAAAAAAATAATATAATATTTGGCAAGGAATAATCACCCAATTACTGAAGATCCATAATTAAAACAATAAGAAATACTACACTTAACTATTTCAAAATAAGTTCCCATTTGTGAACTTATTTTGAAACATTTCACTATTTATGTGTGAATTTATTTTATAAGTTTTCGCTATTAATTTATAATCTTATTTATAAACAATGAAAAACTATTCATAAATTTCTATTTTGTAATTTTCTGATATTTTTGATGACTTATAGTGCGAGTGAAGCTGAAGTTTGCCTAATATTTTTTAAACAAAAATCAATAAATTTTGTAAATTTATTTTATAAATCATTTTATGCTGAAAATTTCTTTGTTATAAATTTGTTTCACTGCTGCCGATTTAAAAAAAAACAAATATTTTATCGTATTCTGCAGTATTTTTCGGTGTTATTATATATTTTCTAAATTTTTATCTTTTTATCAAGAAGAAAATAGTTTAGCATTTGCATACGTAAAAACTGATGAAATTCTTTTAGGATAAAAGCTATTAATAATCTGTCAAAATGATAAATTAGTAATATAACTTGAAACAAAGAAATCTGTCGATTCTAATGGGATGATATGGAGACATTTTTGTAACGAAATTTTTTTATGGATATAATACCGTGTGTCAAATCACAGACGATAGATTATTGGCCTGTATTTCCGCTTTAATTTTCTGAGTTAGAGAAATTCAAGTCACGTTTTTCGTTCGTCCGAGCGACATATTTGTTGATATTATTAACCTAAATGTCAAATAACAGTTTCATTCTATTTCACAATTACTTTTATTTATACATTTTTTTTTCAGTTTCATATTAATGTTTTTAAAGAATTTCAAATTATTTCGTCTTCACTGGACATTTTTCTGTTTTAGTTTTAATTATTCCCCAATTGTTTCATCTTTTAAGATTTTTTTATATAAAATAATCAAATACAATATTTATAGTTCACCCCATCCTAGTTTGGTCAGAATAGTAATCGATCTTAAAATTATATACATCTTTATTTCCATTGATTATATCAACAAATATCAATAGATATTTGGTATATGAAACTGCAATCGAAGCAATCATTCCCTTTCCAATTTTCGCTAAACATATTTAAAGGTCTTCATTTCCTATTAAAAAAATTATTTAATTTTCAACTTGAACAAATATTGGTTTAATATATCTTTAGACCTGATTAGGAGGATTTTGTTTTATGATATTCCATTGCCGTTAAACTATTTAATTGTTAAGTTGATCTGTTTCTTGATATCAACTGACCTCTCCTTGACTTTCCATAAACATAAAACAGAAAGTATTGCCAATATAAAAATTCAGAATTCTTCTGTTCTAATAGTTACTGAGAATAAAAAACGGAAATCAGCGTCCGTATTAATCTTTGAGGAACAATATTTTGTCTCTCATTGTCTAATATTAGAAAATGAAAGGTTGATCATTTCTTTGTTTTGTTTTTATCGCCCAATCCAAATCCCAAGAGCCAGTCAATGAGGTTGTTTTAAGGGCATACAGAGAGGGAGAGAGAGAGAGAGAGAGAGAGAGAGAGAGAGAGCAACAGATGTATATTATGTAGGCTAGATAACGGTTGACCCGAGATTTGAAGTGGTTAACATTGTAGTGATCGAGTGTCTGTTCTACGAGGCAACTGTTCTGGGGAAGAAGCTGACCTGGGCGGAATTTCCTTTTCACAAAAGGAGTATGAATGGAATGAGGATGAGCCAGGCGAATAGGGCGGGTGCGTAGAACAGCCAAGAAATTGAGCTGCCTTCTTCGGAAATGAATAATGGGGCAAATAGACTTAATTTCATAACAATATGATTTTCATTTAATTAATATGCAAATGACATCTTTCATTTCCTTTTTTCAGATAATCTTCAAGTTTTTTGGGGTTTTTTTTTAATGGTGTAAGATTTTCTTCGCTATGACACATATTTGCATTAAATAATGGACATAATAGATCAATAGATATATGTCTACCATTCATCCATTCATTGAATATTGCTGCCACGTTCTGATGCTTCTATTATGTATTTAGAGATTCTTGATTGAATACAAAGAAATATCTGCAATTTTATTAGTCCTGACTTGGCATCTCAGCTTCAGTCACTTTCCCACCGACGTCGCCTCCCTGTGCCTTGGATATATATACTTTCATAGTAACTATTCTGATTAACTTTCCTCTATAATTGCTATATTTATTCCACACTCCACACAGACAAATTGTAAATATGGGGACTAGTTAGCATTACATAGAAATGTTGAGGTATTGTGGTGACTGTAATAGGAATGGTTAGTAAGAATGTGTTGTTTTAGTGTAAGGAATACTATGCTATGTTTGCGTCGGTAATCGTGGCTAGCTAACTTTAAGATAAGACAGATTGAAGACTAGCCTTTCCCTATACCACCGCCTTTGGGACTTGTACCACATGTTTGTATTACAACAAAATAAATATTACTTTCCTCTATAGGAGGGGGGGTAGTTAAGACTTCATAGAGACTTTGCGGTATTTGGTGTCTGTAGTAAGAATCGTAAGTAAGAATGTGTTGTTTTGGTTTAAGGAATACTGTTGTAGATTGTGGATAGTTAAATTTAAGATAAGACAGATTGAAGACCAGCCTTCCTCTAACCCTCCTTTTGGCCTTGTGCCACATTTTTGTATTTTTCAAAATAAATATTACTTTCCTCTATAGTAGCTAGCCTTTATGAATTTAAGCGCAGTACGAGATTGGCGGCAAGGTTTCATCGTTTTACTGTTGAAATGGTTAGATGGAACCGTAAGTTCTATGTTAACAGTTTCTCCTCTCGTAGTTCTCGCTTGTGTGACTCTTTTCCACCTTCTTACTTTCCAGTGAACTTTCATCTTCAAGAATTTAAATGCAATATCATTTGTTATCTTCTGTCTTCTTAGTTCCTGTACTCTCTACTTAATAATGTTTTTTGCTCATATTATCTCACACTCAGTAACACCCTTGCGTCTTAGTGACTTTGTTGCCTTGCTTAGGGTGAAATGATTAAAACCAGTTTAATATTATTTCAGTACAAAAGCATATATGTTTACGTTTTTAGGAAGATTAAGCTGTACTAATCCTCTCAAAGTGTTGTGGATATGTTGTGTCACTCAAATACTTTACTTACATTCAAACATTGACTACTTAAAG
This sequence comes from Acanthosepion pharaonis, assembly GCA_903632075.3. Taxonomy (NCBI): domain Eukaryota; kingdom Metazoa; phylum Mollusca; class Cephalopoda; order Sepiida; family Sepiidae; genus Acanthosepion; species Acanthosepion pharaonis. The sequence continues at coordinate 551,865 of CAHIKZ030000363.1, read as the reverse complement.
TCTACTTTCAATTATTTATCCTTTTATATTCATTTGAGTGTCGAAGAATCACATCTACAAGTCTGCAAAGATGGCTTATGAATGAATAGATGAATGGATTGTTCAGCGTTCTTGTATGCAAATGTCTTATATCGACAGCGTCTACCGAAACACTGTGTTGTAGAAGCGGAGTTGAAACGAAATACTTTTGTAGGTTCCTGCTCCCACCCATCATGAATATATAAGGTTTATGATTACCTTTAGTTGAACAAGCTATTTAAACAACTCCTTGAAAACAGAACGAAAGAAGGTAAGACGAATAGCGGCCATCTTTTCTGCAATTGGAACAAAACAGATTTTGCTTGCTTTAGTGTGATGTTTTAACATTGGCTTGTATCGTTGATTTATTATATCCAGCTATGCACTCAGATTGAGGCACAGCTGCGAAAAACACTTCATCGTAAGAGAGGAAAACAACGATCGAGATAAGGGAGGAAAGAAGATACAAATAACTATTTTAACCATTATGGTAATTGTTAAGTGGTCAAATGCTGGGAGAGACAGCCGCTTGAGCCTTTAATAGAGCTATAAAATCTGGCTACGTTTATACAGGATGAATCCTGTACATATCTAGGCATTATTATCTCGCTGATTATAATGATGGAAGCCATATTACAGTTTGTTCAGCGGACGTTTGGCTACTATCGTAGTACATATAAGTCAGTACTAACACTGCGAGAACAAATTTGTTTTATTTGCTAGCATTTTCTACGATACAAACAAAAAATGACTGTTTGCTTATCAAGAATTTGAAGAATGATGATAATTTGGCTAAGATATTAACAAAAAAGACTCATTTTATAGTTTAAAAAGAAAGCATTAATAATTCATAAATAATAAATCGAAAATGATGACGAAAATGACAGTAACAATAAGATTGGGAAAATATCAAGCACTTTTTCTGATAAATGTCATTCTTATTCATATTGCATAAAGTAAAAGCAATACGTTATTCAAACTATGGTTCTAATCTCTGATTATTAGAGTTGTTATTATAGATACAACGTTTCTGCCAAGTATCGTCTAGCTATCTTCAGGTATTTATTACTTTAGCTGATATGCGATATATTGGTCTTGAAACTTGTATGATGAAACTAGTATAAAAAGAGTAAATGCTGCCTAAATACACAATTATGCATATCTTATTAATTTTAAAGATTGAATTGATTTTCTAACTTTGATTAAGAGGATTTTATATTTCAATCGTGTGCCATTTTTTTTCTATCATTTTGTCCTTTAATGTGTATTTCGTTGTTCCTGTTAAAAAATAATAATTGTTTCACCAATTGTTTCCTCTGGTGTTTACATCAGTTCTATTTAAGGCGATAATTAAATTTTATAGTATCAAGTTATTGCTTAAATATATATCTATATAATAAATGCGAATGTCAGTGTGTCATTCTGTCACACTTTTTCAACTTTACTCCTAGAGGCCGTAGCCCAACATATTCTACCATTTTGGAAGCAGGCCAACTCCACGAGCAAATTAAAAACATTCTGAGCCAGATTCGGACCTTCAATCCTGAAATTTTGGAATCCCAAGTTTCCATTACTGACATTGTTTTCGGATTCTGCCATTTTGGCTTCTACTGATAAAAACAATTAAAGGGACTCAATTCTCTAACTTTCAATAGCTCGTGTTCAAATGAAAAAAATACGTTTGTTAAATTACAGTGTTTCAAAATAAAATTGTCCGTGTTTTCAATTTTACTCCTAGAGGCCGCAGCCCAACATATCATACGATTTCGGAATGAGGCTGGCTCCGTGAGCAAATTAGAAACATTCCAATTCGGATCCAGAACCGAAATCTTGAAATTTTAAATTCT
>CAHIKZ030000363.1:497500-545000 GCA_903632075.3 Acanthosepion pharaonis | reverse complement strand
TCTTGCGAATTGATTATTTTCAATGACTTACAATTTGTACAGCTGTCTGCTCAGGATTATAAAAGTTCATATATTCAATCGTATATATTTTTGTTTTATATGTTAGGCAATTTAACTGAACGATGTTTTCTTAAAGATGCAAATACATATACACAGGTCAATTTCTAAAGAAGTAATGGATGTTTTATTTATCAATCCGACAGATTTTATCACTTTAACCGTTATTTTTGATGGATACTCATATTTAAGTAGACGTTCCGTATGGCGGAATCACTCTCTATATATTCCAACCTGAAGAAGCCGAACCTAACACACCTTGATGAAACGCGTCGTCAAAAAATCTTTTCTCCCTAGTCCAATTATCTCCACACACACACACACCCTTTTATCATTATAGTAAATTTTAAGGTTCTGTGTTTTTTTTAAGTTTTATATCGGGCACTGAGTACTTTTATTACGTGTGCGTTTTTGCTCAAATATTGCATACACACACACACACACACACACACACACACACACACAGTATCAAAGGGGTCAGATCAAGCTGTTTTTGCACCCACTGATGTTTTTCCTTTTGATTTCTATTAAATTTAAATTTGAACAAAGAATGATTCCTATCCAAAATATAAAAGGAGAAAACCAGAAGATGAAGGTCACATCTGCAAGATCATTGCGTAATACTGAAATGCATTATTTTTCTCCTCAAATTTAAGTATTTAAGTATTTAAAATCAATCATCATTTTCTAACAATAAATGTGTGACACGCACCAAAGCGCGGATAATTCGGCTTATATATATATATATATATATATATATATATATATATATATATATATATATATATAGATAGATAGATAGATAGATAGATAGATAGATAGATAGATAGATAGATATATGAGTGTATATGTGCGTGTGATAACTCAACTGTTAACAGCATGAAAAATAATGCAATAAGCGAACTGAGTTCAAATTCTGGCTAAGATGGTTTGTATTCACTTTGGATAAATGCAACAAGGCATCTTGGATGACTGTCTTCAGCCGTCCCCTGGGTATGGACAACGAACAGGGAAAATGCAGCTCTTCAACTAATGTAAAAGAAATCTGCTTTAACAACAATCAAAAGCCAACAGTTTGGTAGCCTCCTAGGTTTTCTCGGCACACTGAACAACTATCAAAAAGTACAAAGTCAGAAAAATGAACTCGGTATGCACGAGCTTATTCTATACACAGCTCAGACGGTAGAGAAAGCCTGCAAAACAAGGAAGAAACACTAACATAGAAACAAAGGTGTATCAGTATGTCCATAGTCTGACACGTTGTTATGACCTAGATTATTTTCATCTGATCTTTACATGATGTTCGATCTATCTGATTAATATGAATTACTGTCACTGACAAAGGAAGATATATTGAAATATAAATACTTTCACACAAAGCAAATACGTTCTCGCTATTACGGGACGGACTTATTGATCTACATAATTGTTAATTATAAAGTATTGTGGGGCAATAGGCCCGCCACTTAAATTGGCTTAAAGCACAACGAAGACAAGTGGGAATTAGATTATTTTATCTTTGCCTTAAGCACTAGTTTTTTTCATGACACTCAAGAGTAGAATGGAGATAAGAGAATTTCAAAACACCCTCCACCTGTCCACAAGGAGGGTTGGTTGGTTGATTTTGTTTAACGGCATATCAACCCCTATGGATCATTTAATGCCGAAATCTAAATAATTTGAACACAATTTTATGACTTCAATTAAATATATTTCGTATACGATTCTATCCCTACAACTACAGATGAAATGTATTTTGCTGATCATTTTACTGATCTATCCCTACAACTACAGATGAAATGTATTTTGCTGATCATTTTGCTGATCTATCCCTACAACTACAGATGAAATGTATTTTGCTGATCATTTTGCTGATCTATCCCTACAACTACAGATGAAATGTATTTTGCTGATCATTTCGCTTAAAAAATTATTGTAGGTCAGTTTACTACAAATATATATTGTTGGACATTTTTATATAAAAATGTATTACTGGTATTTTTACTATAAAAAAAAAGGATTTTTTTTACTTCCATAGTGTTTTGTTTCTTTTTTGGGGTTCACTATTTAACAATAACTGGGACCTTTACAGGCGCTACCGCCACGTCTGTCGGGTGGACCTGGGCACAACAGCAATTGAAAGGTGATTCCACGCTCCTCAAAACTTCCAATGTCCCGATCAAAAGTCCTATTACTGGATACAGGATGTACTTTATAGTCATACATAGGACTATACAAGTAGGGAAAAAAGAAATAAAATAAATGAAAATCAAGTACCACTCGGTCGAAAGGCGATTTCGGTTATGGGCCTATAGTAAGAGTCACGGTTTGAGTAAAGGTAAAAAAGAATCAATCCGTTGTCGAGTGACAAACCACAATCCTGATCTAGAGATGGACAAAAGGCCAGTAGCAGAGATTCGGTAGTCTGACAGAAGAGAGGGACGATTACAGCAAGACAGATGTAGAATCGGGGGAAGGTTGAATTCACGCTTGTCGGACGGAAGATCTGGAACGTAAGGCTGTCGTGAGAAAAGACAGAAATAGAAACGAAAAGATGTCCAATGTATTCCTTACCTAATCCCTCCACAGGTAAACACTTGAATAATGAACACAATATATAGAAAACAGAATTTGTGTTTAATATTCTCGCCAAGGCGATATTTTCAATTTCCGTTGAAGGTACGCTAAGCCTTTCCAAGTTTTCTGTTCTCACCAATAGAAACAGACATCGATAGACATCTTAAAGTCTAATTGGTGAAAGACAAACGCAATCCCGCGGTTATACGTTCACCATCTATCTAACACAGACAAATTCACTATATATATATAATATAATATATATATATATTCCATAAATTAAAGGTTCAAGTGATTCATCTGGTAAGCCGACTCAAAATATCTGGTCTTCTATTTACATTATTCTGACTTGTCCTCATCTTTGTTGCCATATTTATCACAACGTTTCGGCCGTTGTACGCTGCGGCCATCTTCAGGTGGTTGAAATGTCGATGTAATGTAAGTAGTGTCCGTAATACCTCATCTCAGGAATATAGACAGATATCTGGTCTTGATGAACCTTTCAATGCAAAACTCTTGAGTCGCTTAACCAGTTAAGTTACTTGAACTTTTCTTAATTGTAGTTATCTATTAAGCGCTTTTTGGCCGACGTCCTGCTAATCTGAAAAAATACATAAAAACCTAGCAATTTCTATATATCTCCCGTTATATTACCTATGTATGTGTGTGTGTGTGTGTGTGCGTGTGTGCGCGTGTGTGCGTGCGCGTGTGTGTGTGTGCGCGTATGCGCGTGTGTGACATTTGCCTTGAAAAAGTCCATCAAAGGACGAAACAAATTTGTAAAGAAAAGTTTTCGTATTGGCATTATTTCATATTGTCTTTTTCGGAATATATTTTACATTTATATCTGAATTTTTACACACACACTCACACACACACACACAATATATATATATATAGAGAGAGAGAGAGAGATATTTATATTTGAATTTTTACACAACGAACACACACGCACATGTATATATATATATATATATATATATATATATATATATATATATATGGGGGAGTGCATGTGTGTGTAAAAATTCAGATGAAAATAAAAATGTATTCGTAAAAAGACAATATGAAGAAAAGACAAAACGAAATCTATTCTTTACCAACGAATTTCGTCTTCTGATGTCATTTGCCCTGATAAATCTTCCAACTACCACTTAGCTGTGTACTCGGTAAGACCGTAAGCTGTAGTCGATAATTTTTTTTATGACGATAGACTGACGATCTGGGACATGATTCATCCGATTAATCTATAGGGTGTTACGAGAATACACTCCCCGTAGAAAGGGACTTCATTTTCTATGTAGAATAACAATATCCATAGTAGAAGAGCTCATGAACCTGCGCAAAACTCATTTCCGTTTCCTGTTCCTGAATACAATCATAAACCCAGACCCGAGTTATGAGTCTGTCTTCTTTCTCAGACATAGATATTAGTATCATAGAATTAATTTAATTTGGGTAAAAATTCTAAATATTTTTATTTAGATGAATGGAAAATTTTGCCCTGGCACTTCATGGCCATATTGTATAACATTTCAAATTTTCACATATAAAAATAATAATTTTAACCATATACGTACTCTTTCGAACAATTATCTACTAACGTAGTAATTAGACAGACATTCACCGCCGCCATACACATATGTAAGCCTTTAGCTAATTCATACCCGCCTACAGACAATCGAATTTTTTGCAAGTACTTTTTCCTTTCTCTTTTCAGGAAATCACCGTTCGCACTTTGTCAGCCTATAAAGAACAAGTGAAATAGGAGCGATTAACTCATAAAGGAATTACAATCAACCCAAGTTTCGTAGTCTCGTTTACACTAAAAGCCTCTAAAATAAATCAAAAATATTGAAACATATATATTGGCTGCACTGAATGAGGTTCCAAGTGTTTGTCTCTTTCTAATTTTTCCAGTCACTCTCTTACGATGATACTTGGAATCCTCTTTCCGGTTTTGTGCGTGTCTCTCTGTGTGTGCGTGTGTGTATGCGTTTATCGAAACAAGCAGCACAATAAAATGAACATTTCAAACTTCAATAGTCATTTTGAATTCTCGTAAAGCTGATGTATCGTCGAAGCCTCCTTGACTCAAGTGCTACTGGCTTCGTTATGATCATTTGCAGTTTTAGCAAAACGAGCTAAAAAGCCATTAGACAACATCTTACATTTGTGATCAGACAGTAGAAAAAAATCCTGCGATAGGAAAGCTTTTATATGGCGCCCGTCGCTGTGAATTTAAACAATGTAAATAAGTGATTCTCTTGTATTTAACTGCTATTTCTTTCTCTGTGATGCACAAACCCATACTTTTTCTGTGCTTCAGTATATTCAACAATGGAGATAATGAAACCAAGTTGAAAAAGCTTTTACAGACAACGCGTTACGCCTGCGTGTGGTGGGTGTTTTCATGTCGGACCCTGTGTGTAAGGAAAGGGAATTAACATTTTTTAAATAACCTTATCAAAATATGACGAGAAAGCGCTTTTTTCGTTCTGGTCTACAAGATTTGAAGTTGCCCCTTTTTTTTTCTTTATTAATTCGGATATCACGTTATGCTACTATTCTTTTTGTGATGTTTGGTGATTTTGTGTCTGAGCCCGGTTAACCACGAATAATTATGAGATCAGTGCACTTTCAATGCATTTTCTTCTTAATGATTGTTTTTCTCTTCTGAAACGAAGGGCATTTATTGCAGAAATTGTAATCAGATATCTTACAGTGACCTAATATAATTATATCCACATTCCCTTTCCATCCCGCTAAGTATGCTATTTAGTCTGAAGAAGTCGTTTTGAAAGAAGAAACACGTTACATTGGATTTTTAATCATATATTGTTATTTATATTTTTACCATTTTTAAAATTTTTTTTATCATATCCCCTCTCTTATCTATATATATACTAGGAGGAGAGAAGGTCTCCAGTATGGAACAGATACTACAACCGCAGCATCTACTCCGACGGGAAAAAAAAACTTTCTCCTACACTGTTCCTTCCGGAAGAAAAGCCCCTAAAATCTTTTTTGTCTACTATCATCTTTAACTTTAGCTTGGTAAATTATACCCTCTGTGCCGCAGACTGTTCGAAGGACATTTGATTTTATTTCTGCAATTACATAACTTGAAGTTTTCACTGCTTTTTTGTGTCTGTTTTCAAATTTCTTGCATTTTGCCTCTTTATGGTGTTTAAATTGCCAGTGTAACTGTAACTTAATTTCACAGTCATGCTGTTAAAAATTCTGGATAATTCAGATAGTTTTGGGAAATGTTTCCTTATTAGACCAAAGAATATTTTTCCTGTTTTTTATAATATTAAATATTAAATAAACTAATTATTATTATTATTAAATTAATATTGTTTTTATATTAATCTTCTGTACAAGTTCAATTTTCTGAACGGATATTATATATATATATATATATATATATATATATATATATACCTGACTATACTTTTGACGATAGGCTGTCCATTGTTGATCTCTCAAAATTCAACACTGGTGGAATTGAGACCTTCCTGGTGCAGTCACAGCTTTGCTTTACTGGTCATGTTGCAAGGATGCGTGATGACAAAATACCTAAGGTCCACATATATAGCCAGTGCGACAGTGGACAAAGGAGTAATGGAAGGCAGTGGCTCAGGTATAAAAACAAGCTAAAAAGTAATCTCTCAGCTGTCAATGTGGCTCATACCAAATTTGAGCGTGTTACCCTGGATAGAAATAACTGGAAATATTTGTGCCAGAGTGGTATCAGAAATCAGTCGTATTAACCGGCTAAGAGACGAATGCCAACAGCGTAAAGCTTCAGCAAATACTACTTTTGCTATGACCCGATATCATCGCTATTACCCAATATGTGGACTTGTGTGCTGGTCACCAACGGGACTGAAGTGTCACATACGACACAAACATAAAAACTGAATGAGGTTTTCAGATCTTCAGACATCGAAATCACACGTCGATGAACTCTCTCGTCGATTTCAATATCTGAAAATCCGATATATATATATATATATATATATATATATCCGATGTGATGAGAACGAAAGTAAGATATAAATTCTAACGTTCACAGCATGAATCCAAGAAAGGTCTCGATGCCGATAGAAGAGCGATAATTATTTATTTATTATAACTTAATCATATAGACAAAACCATTTTACTCACTACAAAGACGCAACTTCGTTTCAGTGCATTTCAACTGCACTTCGACAGGTGAGAACCGAAAGTAATATTATATATATATATATATATATATATATATATATATATATAGAGAGAGAGAGAGAGAGAGAGAGAGAGAGATAGACATGAGGAAGAGAGTGTAAGATAAAGAAATGAAGGGAAGAAAGTTGTTAAGAAATTGCCGACTGGTTGACTTACTTTCACTGTACGTGACAAGTAAAAGAGAGTGAATATATTCAAAAAGGAACATAGGAAAACAAAAGAAAAAGACAAAGGGAAAAGAAATGGGTAGAAGAAAAGGGATTAAAATAAGAGAAGTGTTTCGGACATGACAAGCAAAAGAGAGTGAATATATACAAAAATGTACATATTTATAAATTGTCTATTCATTTCATGTAGTGAAATAACGTCATCAATCATACCCGTATGTATGTGTATGTATTCAAACATATTTCATTGCATATTATGTCTATTTTTTATAATAATCCTTTCTAGTGCTCTAATCAGTTTCTTGATGAAATTCATCAAGGAAGGCGCCGAAGTTTTTTCCTACCCAAGTACTTTCGATCTCCTTCGAGATCATTCTCAGGGATGAATTAAAAAGACAATTTTTTGGTGATGGGAGTTTTTCAAAACATACGTGAATGCACTCTGCTATAATTATTTTAAAATTTATCCGATGTATCAATTTTGAATTTCTTCAGCGTCATCTTAACATCAAAAAACTGATTAGAGAACTAGAAAGCATTATTATGAAAATATATAGGCATAATATATCTATATTATTCAATGAAAAATGTTTGAATATTTATGTAAAATGTGTATATATATATATATATATTGGAAAGCGCTCAATATCAGTGATAGAGCTAATATATTTAGTTGCATTCATATTTAGATGAATCCAAATATATATATATATATATATATATATATATATATATATATATATATATATATATATATATATATATATATATACAGGGTACCCAGTAAAAAAACAGCAAATTTATTCTTCGAGAAAATACACCAGCTTTAATTGGTCCATCTCAGTGGCCCTCTTAAATCCTAGATCTGAATATTATGGCTGACTGTATCTAGAGTATACTCCTAACTCACTTGCAAAACCGTCGTCGTGAAATCATCGATATCGATTCATTTAAGTGGAGGATCATCTGCAAATCTTGGACTCCCAACAACTTTGCATCAAAGAAAAAATCATCTGTAAATCTATCTTTGCGGATAGCATCAAGAGGAATGTAATTCCTCTTGACACTATACGCAAAGCTACCGCCTCATGGTTACCCCACTTACAACTTTGTGTTGAACATTCAGGCAAACATTTCGAACATCTACAATGAATGTTCAGTTTGGCCATAAATCATAAATCATGATTGCTAAATAAATTTAATTTTGAATTTACCGGTTTTTTTACTGACACGCTATATAAGTATCATTTTCTTTTTAAAGATAAAAATAAATAATTATAGTTTGCTCTACTGTTTGTATCCAGCAATGTTTTTTTTTTTTAAATAATTATATAACTGCTAAGAACGCTGGATTATAAATCATACTGTTCTTTCTTATTTTTATATATATATATATATATATATATATATATATATATATATATATATATATATATATATATATATATATATATATATATATATATATATATATATTATACCATTGTTATTATTAGTAATTTCAACCTTCTTTTAAATATTCTCTTCTGTTTACGTAAGTTACAATAAATCTGTTCGGTATCACCTGTTATTGAAAAATGAGTTCAGTCTTTTTGGCATTAGAATTTCGTATTGGAAATGACGGAAAAGGCATTTATTTTTCTATAAAATATCGGCTTAATGGATTTAAATGTCTTTCCGAAAAAAAAATCAGCTGCTTAGACGCAGTCTTTATTCGACATGTGTTAGCGGCGAAAGGGAATAAGTAGTACTGATTTATATATGGTTTTGCATATTGATTTGCACATACATTGATTCTTATATCTTTATATATCAATTAGTATATGTGATTAGATATCTTTGATAGATTCTTCTTCAGCCTGGATAATAAACACTATTATATCTCGATCGAGATATGAAAGGAAAAAAAGGAGTAAAAACAATCAATTTTGACCCCCAAAAAATACTGATTCATATGAATCAGATTTATATGTCTTAAAATCAATGCATAGAAAGAATACTGTTCATAATCGATGAAAGGCGGCGGTGGCCTAAGCAGCAAAACAAAAGTAGAGATGAAGCATCGCGTGAAATACCGGCCAATGTAAATTCAAATATGTTTATACCAAAAGTCAAGGAAGTAAATATTTTTCTAGATCAAGTAGGAATTCTTCCAGAATTAAAACAAAATGCCACTGGATTTTGATACATAACTGGCACTTGTAGAATTAAGATCTCGCATATAAAATGTCGAGAGTCAGAGTTTATTTTTTGTATTTTCATAAAAACAGATAAAGGAAAAAATTAAAACTATAACCACATTAAAATTCTTTAAGTTTTCCGGTCACACAATTAATAGTAGAATCGTCTAAACACAAACGAGAAAAAAATTAAAAAAATAATTTTTCAAAATACATAAACAATTTTTTGAACCAATTACAATTATTTAGGAAAAGGATAAACAGCTTTGCATATCTCTTCAAATACTTTATGGATTTCAATATTTTTCACGACTGACAATTCTCAATTTTGAATTTCGATTTCTTGTATCGTCAAAATCGTTTTTTTTTTTAAACTAAAATTATGACCGCTGTAGATTTGTTTCCGGAAACTCTTTGATTCTTCCTATACATAAGATGTGAGGGTGGTGTAATGAATAGCGACTCGAAATGTGAAATCAGAGATCTGATTTCAAACTACAGCTTAGTTGCATTCACTTATGTGCAAATGCTCTTGTGAAAGATATGAACCCATCTCCTCCCACCAGTTATGGATTAAACAGCAGGACTTTTACCTGAAAAAAAATCATTGTTATTCTCAACACCTGTTAATGCAATATTCACTTGAAAAATTACTGTTTCAATCAAAAATAAGTTTTGCTTTAAGTAACCCGCAAACTTTTAATAAGAAATCAAATTCTATATATAAAGTTTCGATTTAGCTAACATGACGGTCAAATTAATGGTCCAATTTGGCAATATTGTAAATCGAAATACTTGCTAAAACTTAAAAAGTTTGGATATTTTCAAAAAAATAATATTTCAGAAACTTCCTCCGATATTAGAACACAAAATATGGTGGTTATTTCCATCGCTGCCCTTGATTCATGTGGTGGATTTTAATAATCAGCTAAAGACTTTTCCATCAATTTATAACAAAAACTATAGACAAGCTACACAGATGAATTGATTATAGTGGCAAAACAAGTCACAGAAGAAATAATAACAGAGAAATGATGCAATGTGTAACGAAGTCTCGAAAATAGCCCTCCTTAGTTTGAATTCAGTCTTTTCCTTTTCCTACATTGAATTCTACCCATAGTAAGAAAGCCTATTCTACTCTACTCTTTAACCCATACCTGAAGGTAGCTGAATTCATGGCTTTGCAAGTGGGCTTGAAGTGGACGAAATAGCATTGACCGGAATTAGAATTCAGCACATCGATTCCACCTCTCGTGTCTATAACCGTCACATTACTGATCAACATTATTGAAACATTTTTTGCTCTACCTGGATAGCCTAGATATTGACCACTGTTATTATCTGCTTAGGTAAGTGTTTACCTTTTCGGTTCGTCTTCATTCTTAGTTTGTAGTTTTTTCTTTTCTAAGATTTTTTCTTGTTTGTTTGTTTTAGGCCTTTTGGCACGTAGCCAGTTGGTTGCGCCAGCATTTTCGATTTTGTTTTTTTTGTTGTTTTTGGTATTGGAGGATACCATAAGGTTGAAACCAAGGTAGCGGATTTCGGTGGACGAAATAAGGGGTTAGATCCGAAATTCCAATCACCTGAAGAAGGCTGGAGCGTACAACGGTTGAAACATAGTGGATATAGCAACAAAGATGAGAACAACCTTCCGAACAAATATAAATTTTGTAAATAATACACGAAGCCTGTTAGTAAGAAAATATCTTCATTGTAACAGCTTCAACGTTGATGCAAGCATTCATTTTATTAAATATTCTTTACTTAGCATTATAAGTGCAGAGACCAATGTCATAAATGCCTTGCGAACACTTAGTGGTTGAAATGTGATGACAATTTATTCTGAAGCTTATTGCTTATTCGATGTCATTGTTCGTCAGCAGAGTAAGGTGTACGCCTAATAATGGATATTTAGAAATTTGTCGAGACCCCGCGGCCATCTTGCAAACGGTACCCAATTTGGAATTGAAATGACAGTGAAAAGTTTTTGCTTAAGTTTCTCCGGAAACGACCAAAAGTGTGCCTTAAAGTGATATGTCTGAATATGAGAGACTGGTTTAGATTTCAAGTAATTCTTGTTTTAAGTAACAACGTAAATTATAAGATAACCAGTCTCTATGAAACGTGTTCTTTGCTTTCATTAATAGAAAAAATTTTCGATAAATTAAATACAAAAATCAATGACAAAAAAAAAAAAAAAAAAGAAATGAGCCGTTATTTCAATGCAATGTGAACATGACTCTTCACAGCTACCTTTTTTTAAAAAAAATATGCCTGACATATCTGGACTCTTTTTCACATTGTGGAATGGTTCCTCGTTGCTTTCACTCCAGCTTGGAATTCGGAGTAGTCTTTCTTCTAGACTGACAACCATCTAAGATTAGAGAGTATAAAAATGAACCAATAATTGCGAATAGAAAAAAGATGGGTCCATGCCTTCGTCAACGGGATCAGTGTGAAATGAACATAATAGTTTAGGTCAAGATTTGAATTCGGTTCGCCGATAGCAAGTTCTGCGACGATAAATATTACGCAACCAGAACATTCCTTTATTTATGACCCTTGCAAAATATTCAGGCAGGAAATTTCTACAGATATAATTCTTAAAAATACTCAAATCAAGCCAATCGGCCATTATCATTGGTCATGATAGTTTGATTTTATAAAGTAACAAGCTGGAATAAATTTAGGTTTTCAAATTTGTTTTGTTTGTATGGTTAGAATTATTATTAAAGATACATCTCTTTACAACAAAGAGACATGTCATTAGGGGTGCGAACCCTGCAGAATCCGTATAACCGTTTTCCCGGCTTGCCAACTGTCTTTCCAGTTGTCACCGAGTCTTTCCTTAGTCTTCAGCCAGACTATTCCTGGTAGTCACTGTTAATAACAATGAATCAATGAGTTTGAGATGAATTAATGTCGTCTTTGAGATTGCAGGATAAACTGTTTTAATTCAATAATCTCATCAAAGTTGTACATACAATAGCAGATTTTGACGCTTCTACGTGGTATAATGGCCAGTAGGATTTTCTCGCTATATCAAATTCGACTGAGTAGTGAGCTGGCTACATGTAAGCTACGTTTACTAGATCACTAAAATAGCAGATTTTATAAAAAAGTAAAATGATTTGTTCTCAATGAAAAAATATGGGTACAGAAACAGGCTAGTCAGAAAAATTAGAAAGACAAGAGAATTCTTTTTATAATGGTGTTCACTCTGTACAAAGCACAAGAGCCACTCGAGGTAGAGGTTTACAGATTAAGAGGCACAGTTTAGAGGAATATGTGAGGAAAATAGCAGTTAACTCTAGGTTTGAACATGTTAAGATTGTAGTCATCAGGGAAGCATCCTCTCGGGAGTCGGTCCCACGAATCAGCGGTTCGTGGGGAGGGGCTGTTTGAATGGGACTTACATTTCAATAATAGAATACGCAGGAAATGAGGGTGGTTCATTTCAGTGTGTATGCCATGATGGGTGTTAGCCGTGTAGGTTAGAACTAAGGAATGTAGTTCGTGTGAACACTTCCCATGGAAGTAGCAAAAAATAAGCAAGATGCTTGCGATATTTCGTTTGTGTTGTGGGGCGGCAAATAAGTCATCATCTACAGAGATGCGCAGCCGCTTTTGGACTATATAGAGACAGAAAAGTGAACATTGGGCAGCATATATATGGTTGAAATACTTCATTTTCGGTTTGATGTGACTTTTGTAACGATAGAGGATAGTAGGTTTGGTTTGGTTTGGTTTGATTTGTTATGTTTTACGGCATATTAACCTCAATGGGTTATTTAATGCCGAATTTTTTTTTATTGCTGGTAATATTTTTTTCCAAAAAATATTACCAGCCGGTAATATTTTTTCTTTAAAAATTCTATTGCTGATAATATTTTTTTCAAAAATGTATTGTTAGTAATAATATATTGCTGTTAGTAATTTTTTTACAAAAAATGATTTCTGGTATTAAAACCTATTTTACACTTTCATAGTGTTTTGACCCCAGTTTGGGGGTTAACTATTTGCCCATAGTTGGGACCCTAACAGGTGCTACCACCCCGGGACATAGTGGACCTGGGAACACCAACAATTAAGAGGTGGTTCCACGCTCCTCAAAATCTACTGATCAGAGGCCTTGCTGTCGGACATAGTTTATCGTCATACCCAGGACGCGGATGTAGTTCTCAATCATTCTTCATTCTTCATCATACCCAGGGCGCGGACGTAGTTTATACCCAGAACGCGGATGTAGTTCTCAATCATTCTTCATTCTTCATCATACCCAGGGCGCGGACGTAGTTTATCATCATACCCAGGGCGCGGACGTAGTTTATCATCATACCCAGGACGCGGATGTAGTTTATCGTCATACCCAGGGCGCTGACGTAGTTTATCATCATACCCAGAACGCGGATGTAGTTCTCAATCATTCTTCATTCTTCATCATACCCAGGGCGCGGATGTAGTTTATCATCATACCCAGGGCGCGGACGTAGTTTATCATCATACCCAGGGCGCGGACGTAGTTTATCATCATACCCAGGGCGCGGACGTAGTTTATCATCATACCCAGGGCGCAGAAGATAGCAAGAAGAGTCAGATACTTACTAGAACGGTACAGGGAACCGACTATTATTAGAGTATCTTTAGCGATGGATTGCATGTACGAGTTCCACTTGAGGTTTGTTTAGTCGTAACATAATGGGAAATCAACAATGAAAGATATTATTATGATTATTATTATCACTTCAATAAGTATGATGAATGTTGGCTATTGATCAAATAGTCGTTAGATTTGTACTACTGCCTAAATTCGATTGAATTAAATTTGATTAAATACTGATTCAAGTAATGTTTGCTCGTGTTATTTTAGCCTTTAGAAATTTATATCAGAACGCATGCAGTTAAATATGGATTAATTTCCACAAGGTTCGCACCCCGACTAAGATGAATATTAAAAAAATCAATAACATATCGATCAATAGTCTCACAGCAGTTATAGTCAGGAAGCACTGATAGACCATTATAAGTGAATGGTTATATGCTTTTGTTGGTGGTTGCTTACAAAGGTGACTGTTTAGGCGCATAATGCGTAATTTGAATGATAAAATACGATAGAGAGAATTTCAATAATCGTCAGTCAGTTTAATGTTCAAACAGCTTCATTTTATTTTATGATATCAAAGAACAAAAACAATATGCACTCTGTTTGTTTCATCTTAGATAACTTACTTTGTAGTCTGGATTAAATAACTAAGCTCCTCTTAAAAACTAATTTCCATACAAGAATGTCGTCGCTTCTTCATCATCTGCAGTGGCAGACACAAGATATAACTTCCAAAACACTAACTGCCATCTTTGCTGCTTAAAATCTTTAGATTTCATTTATATTTCCTAATTAAAGTGTTCAATAAATATTTAGACAAATAACACCAATAGACAAGTGGTCATATAATTTAACTCTCTGAGAAGCGTTTTAACAGAAAATGTGACACTAAAATATAAAGGCACTTTGCAATAGCGGAAGATAGATTCTAAAAAAATAAACAATGTAGTAAGAAATAAAAATTTTGGTAGAAAGATAAGAGTGATTAGTGATTATATGGCAGTGAATGGCGGAGAATTTCCTCAGAGATGAAGAAGAGACTTGAAACAACAGAAACAAAGAAAAGAGTACTGAAGTGCTATTTAATATTAATCCTCCTATATCGAAGTGAATGGTGGGCTGTTTCCTTACAGACGAACAGGAGAAGTGAGGCAAGAGAGATGCTATTCTATAGAAAGGCGCTTAGAATACCAGCGACACAACATATGAGCGAAGAGGAAGTTTTTACAGAAAATAAAAACGAAAGGGATACTTCTGGTTAGAATCAGAAAAATATAGTTAGATATTTTGAGAGAGACAACGAGGAAAGTGGGCTTGAAGAATTTGACACACTGAGGACTTATTTAAGTTAAGAGGGATTGAACGAATCTGCGTGCAACATGACTAACTAGCTTGTGTTTATGGATGTTAGAATATTTAATGGTGAGGGGATAAACTTGGCTTAAGAATAGGAAGTCGTGTAGCGCCATAATCGCATGTCCTGAACGAAAATGGCACATAAAGTTAAAGTGACGTATATACTATGAAGTGTGGGTAGTGTAACGGTTATCGGTGCAGGAAGTGAAATTTATAAAAACTTTCTCTTAAATATTATTTCAGGAAAATAGGTTTTTCAAGTCCAGTACATGTTATCAATCTTTCCAGTATTAATGGCGTCAATAGTGTGCTGAAACGAAGCATGACAGAGTATTTATTTCATGTTTCATCTCTTTCTTTACGTATTTAAAATGTGTTTCTTTCTCACATTTCTTATTACTAAGCACCATAGGGGTATACTTTCTATGCTTGTACATGCGCAGATCATTATATATGAAGAGATTAAATATATAAGAAAATGCGAAACAATACAATTTTGTAGCTAAATAACAATCACTGCAACACTAGAAAAATATAAAAATAAATGTTTATAGTAAAATTACCAACAATATCTTTTATGATCTACAAACTCTATATCTAAAGACCACACCCCTTTAGTATGAAAGCATAAAATTATGTATAAATATGTAGTTAAAAGCATAAATTTAGGTACAAAATATTTAGATTTCGACCTTAAATGATCCATAGATATTGATATCCCACTAAAGAAAATCAATCAAGCAACAACCAAATATGAATACCGGGGCATAGCTGCCTTCATCATCAGTACATTGGTGTCTGGAAAGAAAGAAGAAACTCCGTTTATCCTTAATAGATACGTTTGGAATGTGGTATAAGGACGTTTAAATCATCAGTGCTCATCGCTTCACATCTGTGCTTGTATATGTACAGATCTTTTTATAAGAAAAGATTAAATAGATTGTGGTTCTGATTTACTCCTTGTACACCCGATGTGATTTCAAATGTTTTGCTATTGGTGTCTCCAACCGATATGTATGACTTTGTGGACCTATATAGCGTTTCTGTCAGATCTATACAGTCTGTTTAGTCAGAGCTTGGACGATGATCTCTAGTGGACGAGAAGTCTCTATTAATATGGTAATATGAGATCAATATAGCAGGTGTACAAATTTCTATTGGAGACGTATGCAATCTCCTGGCCATAATACTACTTGCAAGAACGAAAACCAAATTCAGTTTTGAGGAGGAACTTGTTAATACAATTTTCATTAGCACTTTTGCTATAATGGATCCAATTGAGATACCTCTGTACAGGTGGGAATCTTGAGGACTACCTTTTTTGTTTCCGTCGTACGTTAATTCGCGATATAGTATAATACTTTCGGACGTGCTTCTGACTTGTGAAAGTTAGTAAGTTGTTTTTAAATTCGCGGAAAGGGTATGCTATTTCTAAAATTTCCTGTGATGCTTTATTATTTTTTACGTTTTTATAACTTTCTTGACTTCCTCATCATTGGTTCTTGCTATGTAAGTTTATTTATATATATATATATATATATATATATATATATATATATATATATATATATATATATATATATATATATATATATATATATATATATATATATATATATATATATATATATGTATGTATGTATATATATATATATATATATATATGTTATTTAGGTTATATATATATATATATATATATATATATATATATAAATAAATATATATATTTATATATATATATATATATATATATATATATATATATATATATATATATATATAAATATATTGGAAATCTGCCCTTCATGTGATGCTTGAACATCCAGTATAGAGTTTTGTGTCCAGATGAGGAGGGAACATTTAAAAATTCAAATTTTAAAATAACTGAAAAATATTAGCGATTGTAAAAGTTTTTAATTTATATTGAGTAACATAAAGAATTTAAAAATTTGTTTTAACATTTTGAATTGAGGAAATCAATCTTATTTATTCAAAATGCCAAGAATAAAAGTTAAAGTGAATTTAATAACTCGAGGTTTTGAAGTTCATTTCAATTGAAGTTCCACCGAGTTTATGATTTGAAGAACTCAATTCCCAGTCTGAATTGGAATTTTGGCTCAAACAAGACTTTTGGCCCAAATCGGTCTTTTGGTCGGAATTGGACTTATAGCACGAAATAGAGTTAAAGTGAGGTTTTAACATTCAATAGAGTGAATTGAGGAATTCAAAGTTATTTCTTCAAAGTTATCATCTTTCTTTTGTAAGTTGGACCTGAGGTCCCTTGAGTTTTTGTCTGGAGGACCATTTAGACCATCGCAGGAGGTAGCATAAAAGTCCACGCGAAGTGCGGCTTTGGAGATAGTATTCAATAAATTAAGGGTTCAAGTGATTCATCTGGTTAACCGACTCAAAATATCTGTTAACCAGTTAAGTTACTTGAACTTTTCTCGTCCGACAACAATGACTGGGTTCTCTTGCATATGTGGTATAGTGCAGAGTCCTGTTGTCAGAATCTTCCAGCAGTCATCCTCTTGGCCCAGGGCAGCATTACATCCTCAAGACACTTGATGTAGGTCTTGGTGTTGAGTCTGAGGCCCTCACCAACAAATTCGGGAGTTCTTTTCTTATCAGAAAGATCAGAGGGAGTTTTCCGAGCTGCAGTGTCTTTGTATTTGTAATCATCATTAGACTAATCCAACTTTCTCCGAATCCTCTGTACTTTCTTCAGTTTGACACCCAAATACTTTGAAATATTTGCATTGGAGCTTCCAGTGCGAATGTCAAGCAATACAGAATGTTGTTTCTAAATTTCTGGCTGAGTAAATTGCGTCATGGTGCTCCTTTTCTCACAAACTCTGTCCAACTGACCCTGCTATACTGTGCAGTCGACAAAATTAAAAACAAACAACGCGCATGCGCGAAATTAAAAATGTAAAATAGCGAAAATTTACCCATTGCACCCTGTATATCGATATAAATAAATATGAACATCTGTGTGGATGTTTGTCTGTCTGTATGTTTATATGTCTGACTGTACATCTATTGGAAGAAAAACTACTTCACCGATCTTCATTAAACATAGTAGACATAAAAGAGGGTGTAATGAACTATGTTTGATTTATTTTTGAGGGGAGCAAAGGAGGCAGAGCCTCCCACTTGAAAGCAAATGTACTCACGGATTCAAAAACTACTGGATAGATTTACATTATTCGGATTAATTTTCCCCATCTTTATCGCCATACTTATTACAACGTTTCGGCCGTTGTACCCTCCGGCCTTCTTCAGGTGGTTGGAAGAAGGCCGGGGCGTACAACGGCCGAAACGTTGTAATAAATATCAAAGATGGGGACAATAGTCCGAATAATGTAAATAGTGTACATGATACCTCATCTCAGAAATATAGACAGATACTGGATAGAATTTTATGAAATTTGGGACATAGATTTCCGGCATGAGAGTGGATGTAATATGCTATGTATAAGTATATATTATTTTGATTAAAGAAGGGTTTTTTTCCCTTCGATTTGAAATTTAAACTCTGGTAAATGATCTGAGATGACATAGACAATATATATCTCAGTTATTTTAAAAAGGAGGTTCCAGGGGTGCACACATCCTCGAATCAAAAAACTGTTTCTATGGATTTAAATGAAATTTAAACCATGCCGTTTTTTACATTTATTTAATTTTTGCCTCCAAACATTTGATTGAGAGAGCAAATTTAGTTCAGTTACCTTCACAATAGCTACTGTTTCAATCTTATATAATGCTCCAATTAATATGGATCCTACTGTAGTTTTTCCATAAATTGTGTCTCTTTTTGAACTAAGGAGGCATAAATTGATACGATAACTACAATTTCATTAATATGCAACTTTACAAGTTATTTGAATTCTTGATAAAGTCGTTTAACCTAAACAGCTCTATATCTTTCAGATGTCTATTCTGCCACCTGACTATTGCAAATGTTAAATATTATTGCAAATATTGCAACACCCTTAGTACAATACCTCCCAAATAGTTCTGTTTTGGACGGCCTAAGTAATCCCAGCGGAGGAAAAGAGAAAGAGCAAAAGAAACTGAAAATCAGCTGAGCAAGAGATATATGTTAGTGTGTGGATGTTCTTTTAACTACAAGCTCATTATTACACTGAAATCATTTGACTCGATTCAATGTTTAGGTGGGAGGATTTTTCTCTGAGATTGTCACTTTGCAGCTAGGAAAGCTTTTAACCTTATCGGTGTTTATATAACAAGACGCATTCAATCTAATTCAACGATAAATGAATTCGTCATAAGCGTTAACTCAATACGAACCAGTCAGGTTTTATTAAAAATAATTGATACTAGCTGTAATATGTCTTCCTTATATGATGAAATTTCAAATCAGTTTCTGATCAGTGGATATGGTTTGGAAATAATTACTTTGTACAAGAAATTAACGCAACTGATTATGTATTCTTGTGGCTTCTACTCTTTAATACCAAGAACAGATTCAAGGAAATCTAATAAAGAAAGGCAAAGGAAATGAAGGAGAGAAAGAAGAGAAAGGAAATATGAAAGAAGTAATAATGGGATGTAAAGATGAACAGGTGAAAGAATTGACAATTTATTTTAATCATTTCACCCTAAGCAAGGCAATAAAGCCACCAAGATGCAAGAGTAAAAGTCTAGCATCTGGGCTATAATTCGTATGCGCAAAAATGAAAGAAAAATTGCTAGAACTTTAACTGCAGAACAGAAAATTTGCAAAGTTTGTTGCTGCAAGATGACCATGTTATTAAAAAGTTGTTCTAATGGATGTATTTGGAGATGTCCTAAAATCAGGAAAAATACCTTTCGGAAAATGACCATTTATTTTCGTACTCAAACAATACAGAATAGCTGGTATCATCTAAAGTGTTTCTCATGGAAAAATGAAACAAGCATCTGCACAAATGGGTATATATATATATATATATATATATATATATATATATATATATATATATATATATATATATATCAATCAGAATATATATTTCTAGAAAAATCCAAAAACGATATATTAGGTGGGCCAGAAAATTCTGACTCTTTTAGGAAGCGGAGAGAAAACAACAGAATTTTATGGAGCGACACTAACATTTATTCTTCAAAATTGACACAGAGCAACCAGAGGCTGATAAACACTAGTTAAATAAAAAAAAAAACATAAAAAGCCGAAAGGTCAAAATAAGGAATAAACTGTGGGGATCGAATTTAGTTTTAATAGCATTATTGACTTATTCTATGGCAATTATGCTGCCCTTGTGCAGTGGTTATTGAGTTTGCTGCAAAACTACTAATGATGAGAAAAATCAAATTTATTGTTATCAGAGTTAATGCTGTTACGATCTGTTTACATGTGATCCAGACATTTAATATTAACGAACAAGTAGCAATGTGTTGTGCGAAACTACCACTAGCACAGCTTATTCTATGTTCCTTAACTCCTATACTAAATTTGTTATAATATATCCATACATCGATGTATTTAAAGTGTTTAGTATTTACTAATTCAACGTCTTGATTCATGATGGATTCAGATTATGCGATAATCACTGCTTTCATTCCAATTCCTGATCATAGTCTGTTTTGAAAAGGTTCATCTTCAATGCTATTTCTTGCAACAATTGACAAAAAAAGTTGTTTTTCCTTTTTTTTCAAGATCATCCTTATCTCAAATATGAATCGTTTGGTGGTATGACGATAAACTGCATCCGATAGCAAGACTTCTGAACGGGAGATTGGAGGTTGTGAGGAATACGGAAATACCTTTTATTTGCTTTTGTTCCCAGGTCCACCCTGGCCCAGGGTAGTAGCGCCTGTTAGGGTCCCAGTTATGGGCAAATAATGAACCACCAATCAAAAATCAACAGTAGATTTTTATAATAAAATGATCAATAATACAATTTTATAGAAAAATAGCAATCACTGCAACACTAAAAAAATATAAAATAAATTTTTATAGTAAATTTACCAACAATATATTTTATGATCTACAAACTCTATATCTAAAAAACATCCCTTTACTGCCTTCATCATCAGTACAACAGCGTCTGGAAAGAAAGCAGGAATTTCGTTTTCTCTTAATAGATACGTTTGTAATGTGGTATAAGGACGCTTAAGTGGTCATCGATTCACATCTGTGCTTATATATGTTCAGATCGTTATATAAGAAGAGATGAAATAGATTATGATTCTCATTTGCTCCTTGTATTCCCCATGTGACTTCAGATGTTTTGGTATTGATGTCTTCGACAGATATGTAGGACTTTGTGGGCCTATATAGTGGCTATGCAGACTGTGGAGTTAGAGCTTGGAAGATAATCTCTAGTGGACGAGAAGAAGTCTCTTTTGATATGGTAATCTGAGATCAACATCGCAGGTGTACAAATTTCTACGAGAGACGTATGCAATCTCCTGGCCATAATATCCCTTAACTGAACAAAAGCCAAATTCGGTTGTGAGGAGTTGACTTAGAACAGAGAGGAACTAGTTAATGTAATTTTCGTTAGTACTTTTACCATAATACTTTCTACTTTTCAAAACACAAACTCTGAAACGTTCTCTTTAGAGATCGCCAACAGCTGATTCCTAGAGTTCTCCTTAATCTTCTTCTAAAAATAGTTACTTTACTAACCAAAAGTACAAAGCCTGTCTGGAAAGAATCCAGACATATTTATTGAATATCTCGTGAGCCATTTAAGTGGTTTTCATGCGACTCGACAACCAATCATAAAAAAATTTACTGTGAATAAAAATTCACCCGTCTCGTGAAATAGTGAGATGTCATTAAGTGCTTCTTGTTTTTTGTGTGTCCGTCTCTTTAACAACAAATAGGCATTATGTTTTACTTGAACCATAGATACGAGTCCATGGAGTTATTCAAATGATTAAGAGCGATTTCAGTGATTATTCTATCATTTTGATACAGAAGGATTTCAACTAGAAGAATGGCAATAATATTGAATGCGTACAGGATGCAATCAAAGAAAATCAGCAATTGACTGTGTAAGAATTAGTAGATCATGTAGCGACTGTCCAAAGATTATCATACTATTGAGAATATCTCGATTAGCCATGCTTTTCGAATTTTTAGAAATATAATATTGAATCACCTGCGTCAGTTAGGTAACGAAAAATCTACATTAGGCTGCTATCAATTACTAGATTTTCACAAAGCTTAAATCGATGTTTAAAAAAGAAAATTTCATACCAAGGGCAAGATTACGGAGAACACGTCGAGGCAGCTCTCGGTGATCTCTCAAGATAAATTTTCGGAGTTTTTTGAAAAGTAGAAAGTAAGTGGTTAGTGTGTAAGATATCAAAGTCAGTATTTTTAAGGGGACTAAGACACCATTGCCCTTGTTAGTTTAATTTTAGTTCATATTAATGGCTGGGTCACTTCTGAAAATACTTCGTAAAAGCTTTAACACTAAGAAAAATGAATCTGATTGATCTCATCTTCTGTAGTTTTGCGACAAACTCACTAGCCACTGCACAAGGATAGCTGTCAAAACTGAAACAATGTTAATCAAATGTTAAAATTACAAAATATTTTCTTAAAACGTCACAGTTTTATCGATTTAGTTTTTTTTTTAATTTGTAGGCACCAAACAGTCAAAAGCATTAAATATGTATAATGGACGACAGCTCTTGAATATAAACCCAGCAAAAAAAAACAAATTCCAGGAAAGGAAATAATGATAGCATTATTTCAAGTTTTTGAGATATTTGGTAAAGTAATTCTTATGCTTTCTTGCATATTTGCTAAAAAATATATGAAAAGTATGATAATCTTAGAGACATAAGAAAGCAGATAATATATTTATTTTATAATTTAAAAACGGTTTGCTTTTAAATTCGAATGAAGGAGACATTTTATAGAATTACGCTATCTGTTTGAATCCTGTTCAGTAATGCGGCTATATTCGCTTAAATAATATTTTTTTCTTCGTCCTTCGTATAGTGGTTATTGAACTTTATGTCTAGTTTCAAAAAAGACCATCTTATTAAACATGTAATTTACATAAAAGTTAACACTAAACAAAGTATGAATTTGCGTAGAATGAATTTACTTTTTAAAAGTTAAACAAAAATATAATTTTACCCTTGTAATTCAGTATTCTGTGTTCTGATAAACTACTATGATCCGACACGTTTTGATTTTGCTTGCATGTATTTGTGATTATGCTACAAGAGGTTTTCGATTCCTTTACACCGCTGTTTGAACAGTACTTTATCCGTCTATCAATGGAAACGTTAAACCGAATGTATAAAAATCTAAACGCATTTTGATCCCGATTCAAAAACTTCTAAATTCCACAATGTTAATTGTTTAAAACAGCATAAAATTGAAGATTAATTTTTTGTATGAATCTCATAATTAATTTTAATACAACCAATTTTAAGTCATAAGCAAATTCGGATCTTTTCTGTTAATTCACTCCAAATAATGTAAAGCTATTTATTGCAAATATGTTGTGAAGTCCTCCCTCGAATGAGTCTATTGTGGACTCTTCCGCTTACTATAAAATTAGTAGGAAAGTAAGTCTCTTGGGGTGGGGTGATATAGACCGAACGCTGGTCAACCGACACACACTCCCAAGTTGTGTAATATTCTTCTGTTGTATTTACTGTTTAATACACTATTTATCTACAATATCTTGTTTTGTTATTTCTTAACCATTTACTTGGTCACAACAAAATATTAATTCATCCCAAGAATTATAAATTTTAAATCAAAGTTTCTTTGCTTTTTTATCAAATTTTTGGCACTATTGAAAATATAAATTTTAAATCAAAATTTGTTTAGCTTGCCTCACAGCAACTTTCAGAATGAAAAATTACAAAAAATCATGTTATTCATATTTCATAATGTCTTCTGAATATCTTTTGTCGCAATTTCGACGTTTACGGCTTTTAGAAATTCATAATATAGTGAAAGTGCAATTTTCCATCCTTCATCTTTAAGGCATTCATTTTTTTAACAAAATATCACCATTCAACAAAGTCTGACTCGCAAGTGAACGATACAGAGTTTTAGTCTAGGACACACCAGAAATCGGTCCCAAAACAAACGTCAGTATCAAGATGAGGTCATTTTAGATTATTAATGAAAATCGGGCACGAAATTGATCTGATCTGCACAGGACAAATGATTGCTAAATAGAAATTACCAAGCACACATACTGAAAAATTGTGTTAACCCCAAATGAAGATTCTTTGATAAATATCCAGAAACAATTGAACAGCTGCACGATGTTATCAGCCATTGAATATAAAAGACGACATGATAGAGTCGGCCAATATCTGCACTGGAAAATATGCAACTTTTACGGGAAAGAAACTGCAAGAAACTGTTATGAGTATCACCCAGACCCGGTTACAGAGATATGGGATGTAACAATTTTATGGGACATTACAATGCTTACAGACAGAACAATCAAATCTAATCGCCCAGACATTGTGATCAAAAACCACAAAAACAAAATGTGCTTTTTTATTGACATGGCAGTTCCTGCAGACTGTAATATATCTTTGAAGAGCTTCCAAATAACTATCAAAATACAAGGATCTTGAAGTGGAAATCTTAAAAATGTGGCACATGCGGTCATAATAATTTCAGTTTTAGTTCAAAACCTCGGATTTATTAGAAAAGTTTCCGATAGACTCATTGAAGGGATTCCTAGCAGCCCATGTCTTAAAGAAATACAAAAAATTGTACTCACATGTACATCTCACACATTACGAAAAGCTTTATCCATGTAAAATGTGCGTGATGTTAGGTTTTATTTTTACAAAAATGATCAGTGGTAAATGTCATCAAGCCATATCTGACTTAGGTCTCTGGTTGGGACTCGGATGGAAATGTATATGAAACAGAAATCAAAGGAAACAATAATAATAATAATAGATTTTGATGATAAGGTAAAGAAAACGTAGAGCGATAAAGAACGGATGAATATGTGGGCAGTGTAACGATTGTCGATGCCGAAAGTGGAATCAGCGAGCTTGGTTCAAATTCCAGCCTAGTCTGTTGCATTCACTTTCGCACTAATACCCTTGGGAAAGGCATGAATCCATCTCCCAGTAACATATCGGAGTAGACTGAATTCTATAACCTTGGGTGGCAAGTCACAGATTACAAAGAATCTTCGGAGAGTTATGATCGCCTACGATCATTTATAAATATTCACCGAAGTTGCGCCTATTCATTTCTAAACTGAAATGGAGAGAAAAATAGAAAGTGATAGAAAAGGGAGGAAATCAATGGACTCACGGATCAAGAAACTACTCACGGTGTAGAAAGCTATTCGCCTCAAAGATAATAAAGAGAGGCTACATGGAAACAGAAAAGAAGTGGAAACAGGACTCACCAGTGTCAAAAAAACTGTATTGAAAACAGAGATGATGAAATTTTCAAGTCCGTAAAACAAAAGAAGGAACAATCTGACAGCAATAGAAAGGGATATATGAGCATTACCAACATAGGAAGAGCGAGAAATATTCCATAGAGAATTTCAAACTGTGGCAGAAACTATTGTAGACAAATAGTCACAGATATGGTTATGCATAGGGCACCTACAAAGAAAAACGTAAATCTTTTATCGTTACGGTCCAGAAGAAAAAACATCATAACCAATTATAAGAAAGAAAAATAAGCAAAATAAAACAGATAATGTGAAATTTTTGAAGAAAGAACTGAGATTGTATACCACATCATGAGGAAACTTAGAAAGTTGTCTCAAAAAAAGAAAATAAAGAAACATGACCGAGTAGAAATAGTAATGGTCAGAGTTGTGTAAATGTTTTTGATTTGACTAACAGATATTGAAACATGTCGTTGTCTTGGAAAATAAAAATAATAAGATTCTTCGGATTGTGACATCAAGACTGATTTAAGCAAGAAGACAATCTGTGAACAAAGCAAACTTTATCAGATTTTACATGTGTCTGTCAGCGAATAAAGGGTGGAGAGTAAAAACTTAGAACTTTGAGACAATATCAGAACCTTGCTTTAGGTTATGGGATATGAAGCTTGAGATCGTAGCTATAATAATAGGCGGATTTAAAAAAAAAATAATATCGAATGTATTTGAGAAACTGGAAGATTCAATGAAAGATTGTCTGTGAACATCTCAAGACATTTCCTGTCACATAATCTTCAACTAGATCCCAAATATCAATGACAGTAATAATAGTTTTAAAAGTTTTGTAAAGGGTGAAAATTATCTGAAAGCATGGGAACAAATTTTGGAAATCCAGTAACTTAGGGACATGTTTTTTAAATAGACACTTGTAAAAAAATGAGAATTATACAATAAATGATTAATAGGAGAATAATCAAATACAATATGATAAAATGTCTACTGTGCATGAATTTTCATGCATTTATTAACCATCATTAATAGGACGGCCAAGTGAGATTTAAGATTTAAGTCCTGATCAGAGTTTTCAGTATTCATGGAATACTGAAGTCATGTTTCAGAATTCTTATCTGTTTTAAAATTCTCATCTGTTTCAGAATTCTCACCTGTTTTAGAATTCTTGTTTTAACTGCTTTCTTATATTTCATTTTTTCATTTGTTTCAATCAGCTGGAAGATCATTTCTTGGTTATTGTTGATGGGATTAAATGATTCTTATAATTAACGCATGGTCTGCAAGAGAGAAGAAAATGAGAAAATGATCTGTTTTCATGATTTAGAGATTTAATATTTATATATTACCAGTAAAAGTTTATTTACGCATTGATCAGCACTTTTGCCTACAATCAGAGTATCTGAATTCTGCCAAAGATCAAAGTCTACATGAATTTTTCCAAGGAGCAAAGAATCTGTAAATTCCTATGAATACTACATAGGATCAACGTATCTGTGAATTCTGCCATGGATTTAAGTAACCATGGATCCTGCATAACATCAATGTATCTTTAGATTCTGCATATGATAAATGTATCTGTGAATTCTGTATCAGATCAAAGTATATTTGTATTCTGCCAATGATCAAAGTATCTTTGGATTATGCCATGAATCAAAGTATCTTTGGATTATGCCATGAATCAAAGTATCTTTGGATTTTCCCATAGACTTGATATTATTTGATTGTAATAGTTAACACGAATTTTACAAATATTCAACAGTTCTCATTTCTTAGATAAAGCATTGTTAGTTCTCATTGTTTGACAATGTGGCAGTTGCAATAAAAACAATGAGAGAAATAATAGTAAAAACTTATTATATTATACTGGGAATTCGAAATAAAGGTTCTTTAGAGTAAGAATTTCACTTCTTGCAAAATTTTGACAATATAAATAAAATCAGCATTCACCATGATGAACAGAAACTAAGCGACAGGAGCAGATGAGATTGTAAAATAGCCGTGGCCAATTTCAACATTGACAAGATTATGAAATATACAATAATGGATGCATACTGGAAGGCCTTAATAGACTCATTTTCATAGCACTGCATAAGAAGTCAGGTCCAAATGGATGCGACCTCTCTATAAGAGAGAACTAGTTTTATATCTTTCATATTCATGAATATAATTAGAGGAAATATTTAACTCCTGTCAGTTAAAACAAATATGCAAGCTTCTGTAAGCACATATATACATTTGCGGAAAATAAAATTACGACATGAAAACGAGTTTCACTTTATTCATGAATAAACTGTAATATATCTGATTTATATATCGCTCAAGAAGGTGTCGCTCCCCAAGTATACATTGCCCACAGAACAATGACATTACAGGAGATGTGTAGGGAGGGAGGCATATTGTCATAAGTATGTGTCCTACTACATAATCTTGCTGCAAATAAACGATTCACATCAGTCTGTATTGAAACCCCTGAGGTGGCATTTACTATAATCTTTGATGTGGACACCGTGCAATTCTGTCATTACTGCCTAAGGGCAGTAGTGACAGACTGTTACGTTGATCTTGGTGAGAGTATTACTATGGAACCGTCCAGAACCTGGTCTACAGGTATTGGAATGTTCATTTGATTACTGCTGCACCAAAAATCAAAGCACCACCGATGTATGTTTAATTCACAGAAATTCTCCAAAATGACTATTCATGAAGGTCCAAAATATGACCTCACTCAAATGGCTCTAATTAAACAAGCATGTGTGTTTCTGTGACATGATACCCACTTACCCGCTTATACTGGACTAGTTCAGTACATTAAACCATATATATATATATATATATATATATATATATATATATATATATATATATATATATATAAGCATCAAACGTTCAGATATACACGATGCATTAGTACGAGTGTTATTTGGTCATAAGATGGCCGATGGCTGAAGATTTTATCAAAATATCTACGACTCTTCTAGCGTCAAAGTCGACATCAGCCTTTCAGGTGGTAGTTACATTTACTGTTCATTAAAAAGTCTAATTAAGTTTAAATGAAAAAAACATAACTGCCTGAAAATTGATTATTATTATTATTCTATTATTATGATTCTATTAATTAGTTCTATTAATTAATTAATCAATCAATTAATTCTGGTAATTAATCCAGTTATTCTAATAACTGGATTAATTACCAGAATTTTAATGTCACTGTTAATAGAATTTTAATAATTCAATCAGATATACCAAAGGAAATGTGAGAAAAATAAACCAACGTTCTGGTTTTAAATTAATTTTGGTTCCTTTGCCAAAAATTGACAACTTTATACAATAATTCTCGTTTTCAATATTCTAGTTTGCATAATTTTATTTAAAGTCTCTTTAAAATAATCAACAGTTTGAAATGTAACTTTTTTAGAGCAGCGTATCAATCACCTACAACAGCAAAAACTCTGGAAAATATTCTTCACGGTATTCAACGAATATTTCAACATGTCAGCAAATTGTGCTGTAAGGGAAAAAATGAACAAACAAATGCGTCGCCTTTTCAATTAAGTAAGGGTGAATGACAAGTATTCACCGATTGGATGATAACTGTCATATGACAAAGCGAAATACCAGAGTGGTGCCAAATACGGAAGCCATGTTGAATATGGAGGTGGTTGAAAATTTGTGAAGCTTTTAAGAGAATGAATTGTTACAAATATTTTTTAGATCGAGCTTTTAAGATCATCGGTAAAATATAAGTCGCAAAAATTCTAATTTTTTAAAATGTTAGAATACTTCATTAATTTTTTAACATTTGAACTGAAGTTTATTTTTTCTACTAAGAAAATTACATGACAGGAATATTTTTAATGCCATGTCTGTTTATGACGTATGTGATCATGACTCTCCATAGTTTCCTTTTCTTTATTTTCTCTGTCCATGCACTCATAGGAAACGTAGCGGATAACTTTCCTTTTGTCTTCTCTACGGTTAGAAAATCGGAGTTTTTCTGCTCTTAGACTGGTTGCCAACTAAGACTAGCGAACCAGTCTACCCTACTATTTAACGCATAGCTCGAGATAGAAGAACCGAATTCGTGTTTTCGCCAAGCGTATTTGTGCGAAAGTGAATAAAACAGACTAGCCCGAAATTTGAACACTTTTCATGGATTCCACTTTCAGCGCCGATATCCATTACACTACCCGCACATTCGACGACATATTAACACCTCTTATTTTAAAATTATATTTCACTGTCGTCAGTATTATATATCACTGTAGAAATGTGCGTCAAATGATGTCAATGCATAGAAAGTCAAATATATAGACTGTGAAAGGCATTTTTAAAATCGAACTAAATTCAAATGCCAGGATCCGATGTATTTATTATACGAGCTACAGGCTTTAATCCATGCTAATATATATAATGGTGAAAATGCCTTCTTTTTAATAATTGGGGAACAGGTGAAGATTTGGACGCTAATTAACTTGACATTGATAATCTTCATCTTTATTCGAATCTAAGTGTATGATCGCAGCTGGCAGGCTATGATTGCAGAGGCACAGACCTTATTAACTGATGCGGATTGTTAACCATGTTCTTGAAGAAAAACTATCGCCACTCGAAATCGGCCATTCTCATTATTAAATGGTTTGAATCGTTGGCCTGGAAAACCGAACCTCACAGCTTCGACCTCTGCACACTTGAATCCAGCCCTGACAACAAACTCACGAATTGTGTGTCTCTCGCTGATTCGACTAATTCTGGGGCTAACAACCAAAGGCCTCTTGAAATGACCGACTAGTTGGCCATGGCAATGTTCAACGTGTGGGTTGGCTTTATATACAGAAGCGTTTATTGTTCACTGGACACGATGACTGGAAATGTGATAAGATGAAGGGATGCTGAACCACAAAAACGACGTCGATTTTCATTAATAAAATTAAAACCGGGACTTGAAATTCTAATATGTATCGATTTCTCATTAGTGAATTATTTCATTTCTCAAAATGTAGAAACAAGGTAGTGTTATAAACCAAGTGGCCAAACGAATATTTAAATATTAATTGTAAATTTCCTTAAG
Organism: Acanthosepion pharaonis; assembly: GCA_903632075.3. Classification (NCBI taxonomy): domain Eukaryota; kingdom Metazoa; phylum Mollusca; class Cephalopoda; order Sepiida; family Sepiidae; genus Acanthosepion; species Acanthosepion pharaonis. Next base: position 514,353 of record CAHIKZ030000363.1, on the reverse strand, counting down.
ATTAAATTTTGTCACAATCACCTTTATAAGAATAGTAGAAAAATTAGAAAAGCAGTAGTAGTAGTAGTTATAATAGTTTCCTGGTTGAAAATTCAGTGATATATTTTACAAACAAGAGGAGGATCATACTGAATATTAAGTGACAGCAAGTCTCATCAAAAATCCAAGACTCCTTAGTATCTTTGCTTTTATTAGCAATGCTGTCGTAGGCATGATCTCGACGCTTCCTTTGATTTCCAGTTTCTTAATCTTTTTTGTTAGACACTGCGAAACGGTACTACGTTAACGAATGGCACGACTGTCACCATGTTTCACCATTTCATCTCCCTCTACCCAATATACCCATGACTATATCCAGTCTGATAAGGGTATACCGGGTAAATACAATACGACAAAATGTGCGCGATATGATGACATATTTGGGGAAAGCATCGCGGGTGGAGCCCAATTAGAAATACTTTGGGGTCGGGTTAATGCGACCCACTCAGACGGTCTCCGGCTGAGAGCGTTTCCAAATATCGAGAATAAAATAAGAAATGAGCTAAAAATTGTCCGTAGTTTTTATTCTGGTTGTGATGCATTAGAAAATAAACATGTATTCTTTCTTGAAATAAAATACAAAATTGGAAACCTCACCCTGCAATACAACGCTCGGCCACTGAGCTACACAGAAAATCATATATCGCGTCTAATTCCCAACCACAAAGAAAATAATCATAATTCTATAACTGGCTATTATTATTATCGTCTGTTAATCTCTATTGTCTATTGTTTATTTAAAGTTTACTTTATAAAACAGTTGTCATTCCATGAATTCATTGAATTAAATCCAAAGAATGGCAAATCATGATAGAAAGGGAGATAATAAAGAGAAAATAACCCATGAGGCTTTTCTCTCGTTTGAGTCAATTACTCCAATGGCGTAGAGGCGAAGATAAAGATCGAAAAATATAAACCAAATTTCGATTTCCGATTTATCATGGTTTATTCTAGTTGCATGAGAACAATGAAGAATGATAAGTAATTTAGCCATAATGGAAAAGTTTGCAAAATAAATTCGGTGATGAATGCAACCCAAAGACATTGTATATAAAAAAAATATAAATATCTTTTTGTATGATCGATTTAAGTAGTATGCTGGTTAGCGAGCACGTCTATCAGATCAGGTCACTTTTGTAGCTTGTTTTATCATAATAGGTAGTTTATACTTTGACTATTTCAGGTAGCCTATGACTATTTGAGGTACATTATAATTTGTCAGTTATAGGTACACTATACTCTGACTATTTGAAGTACGCTATACTGTGACCATTTCAGGTAACTTATACTGTGACTATTTGAGGTATCCTATACTGACTATTTCAGGTACCCTATACTGTGACTTTGTACCAAATCATAATATCTTATTGCTAATTTAAGATACCAACTAGCAAAACTATTTAATTAAATCAAAATTTATATTAAAATATTTTAGCGGAAAATTTAGTCATTTGTGTATCTCCGATATCTATATCGTATAAATATCCATAAATATTTATATTTGAAGGTCTGTCATTAGCATAATTTATTTATTTATTTAATTTTTTATTATTATTAGGCAAAGAGGTCTGGCACACAGAATTGTTATTAAGTAATCAGAAACGTCATCCGATATGATAACATTGATAGTTTCATTTTCACAAATCCATAAAAATGGAAATACTGCCTTATGTAATTTTGGTTGAGTGAATAATGTTTGAATTTTTTAAATTATTCACTTTTTATGATGCATACAAAATAATGTGTAATAATGTGTTGGGGCCACCTTGCATTTCTTGCAAAAACGCGTTTTTCCAAAAAAAAATCCTAAACCGCTTGGTTGGTTTATGCTGAAGATTTACTCACCTAATTAATATTAGTTCTGTACATATATATATATATATATATATATATATATATATATATATATATATATATATATATATATATATAAAAAAAAAAAAATATAGTTTTAAGGTATACTATATTTGTGGGCGAAAGCGCTCAATATCAGAGATAGGGCGTATATAAATTTAAAAGTCGACATTGAAGTCAACATCCAGCGGTGACAGTCTGTTTCATGCTTGACACTTGTGCTTAAGCATCAGACAAACTGACACCTCTTGGTGTTGACTTCAATGTTTTTATTAATAAAACGGAAAGATACTTTAATCTGCAAATTGTAATAGTTATTTACTAAGGTACATACATACATACATACATACATACATACATATATATATATATATATATATATATATATATATATATATATATATATATATATATATATATATATATATATATATATATATATATATATATCCACTGTATTTTATTTAATTTTTTATTTGCTTTTGATAAAAAGAATCTATGAAGTTATATTAAAGTTTAGATTTTATTAATTTTTCTTCCATGTAAGGTGTTCGGAAAGTAATTACGTATTTCACCGCTATTAATTATGACTCAATTAACCATGCTTGAATGGAACTAATGTGAGTCTACAATTAGTTTATGAATCTCTTCTATTGAGTGTGCTTCAGAGTTTAATTGGGAAAATCTGCAAAAGGAGTAATTCGGTTCCTCATGAGCTTTTGCTTGACAACCAAGGACAACGTTTTACAATCTGCAGCAATCTTTTTATCAGGAATGTCAACCATTCATTTTGGCATCGCATTGTCACAAATTATGAAATATGGGTTTTGCATGACAACAGAAAACAAAGAGTATATTGGTTATCACACAATGAGAAACCAGTTCCAATGCTAAACGTAGGACTCCATCTACAAAATACTTTGCTCTGTGTCTGATGGAATATGAGAGGTGTCGTCCTTAATGGACGTATGGAACATGGAAGGACTATCATTGCTGACGTTTATTGCCAGCAACCTGATTAGGCAAACGAAGCATTACGTAAAACGGTTTCCAGCTTTGTCAAGCAGAAAAGGTGTTATTCTCCAACATGACTGACAATGGAAGAATACATTCCGCAAAATAATCCCCCCATCAAAAAATGAGATCGTTAGGATGGGTAGTTCTTCTACATTCGCCATACTCACCAGATTTTCATTTGTTTCGATCACTAGAGCATTTCATAAGTAGCCGAAAGTGCTTAAACAAAAATAATTAATAAAATGTTATGTTTTACAGTGTTTCTATATTTCTGAGATGAGGTATTGTAACTATTTATACTATCTACATTGTTCGGACTGTGCATAAAAGCCTTGGTTGAAGCAATCTAGTGACTTGACTCAAAGAGTTGTAAGTTCAATACCTGGCCACAGAAGAGGTGAACAAAAATTTGGAGAGTTACTAAAGATAAATAACTGAAACTGAGATATCCAGAAAAGACATGGCACATGGAACGAGAACAATCTACTCCAGTAGACTAAATAAAGGGGTCGGTTCAAAATTCCAGCGTATATCACCTGAATAAGGCTGGAGCGTACAACGGCCGAAACACCGTGACTATGACAGTAACGATGAGAAAAGACTAAACAATGTGAATAGTATAAAAATCTTACTGTTTTTCCAACATTTCGAGGGGAAAAAACAAATTTCTTTAAACGTAGAATCGAAAATTTGCCTTCTCTTTAGGCTACAGATATTGAAAATGAAGTTGGATTACATTTTTGATAATATACAATATATTTGTTTTATATCCTTTCTGTTAAAATTTAATTACTTTCCAAACACTAATAAATATTAGAAAAAATACAAGGGAAAACAAGTTTATTCAAAAGTTAAATAATTTATTAATTTGTAAATGATTTTCTCATTCTCGATTTAAAATATCCATATTAGCTAGCCCATGTCTTCACTGATCGACGTCGACTGAGGAAAAGTTCGATAGTACTTCCTTTCTGAACTATGCAGTCTAAATTAAAAGTCAAAAGAAAATTTCGGCTATAAAAAGACTGTATATAAATAAAGATACTGAATGTTAAAACTTAAATACTGGTTCCATTGTTGATAAGCTATGAACTGAGAGATGAAAGATGAATAAGTCTCGAATAAGATAAATAAGTCTAGAGCAGAAGTTTTATAAACAGGCCATTAAAATCAATAAAGTACGATGCCTTGTAACACATTTTTCTCGAAACAAGATTCTCAAAACAATGATACAAGAGATCAAAGTGATGTTCCTCAAATGTTATTGAAATAAACTTACAATGCATCAATAGTTTTCAGCTTTTATTTCTGTCATAAATTTGAGAATAACGTTTTATTTTTTGGGGGTGGGTAGCGATGAAGTGATATTTCATATCATCAAAAAGTTTTATCTTTAAAGTTTATAAGTGCTGTATTTGAAAGGCGGGAAAGTATGAAAATTTTGAAAATGTAAAAGATATCCTAAAAATATTGGAAATCGTATATAATTTGTGTTATTTTTATTTCTATGAATAACGTGGTTTATTTGAATATTCAACAGAATTACCAAAGACGATTCAGTAATTTTTAGGTAGTGCCCTATTTTGATAAATAAATATGAGCTATTCCGTATATTTTTCACTCGGAAGACTTTTTTTAATTTTATTAAATGAAATAAGAAAATACGTTACATATATGATTTCTGTTAAAAGAAATGCTATCTTAGCCCCATAATAATTATTATTTACTAAACTTGGCACAATGCCACAAATATGGCACCTCCAGTGAGGACTTAACTCACTACTAAGACTAATCCGTTAATTCCACGCTAAGACGCGCATCTGTCCCGTAATAATTGTAAAATTTAGTATGTGAATATGTATGCGATTGTAATGATTATTATTGGCCAAAATATTGGCAGAATAGAACAGAACAAGCAAGTGTCAAACTGTCTTCTTGTGTTATTCTTACCGTTTGCGGTTTGGCGGGATCGTGGAGAAATATAATATTTTTCTACTGACGCGCGCAGGGCGTTTTTCGTCAAAATGTTTAAGGACATGCTTCAGCTGCTAGATGTATAATGTGTTTAGTGTTTCATTGTATCTTAGGACTCCACCATACGTACAATATTACCTTTCTTCTTTGGAGCACAGATTTGGGGGGGTCATTTGAGGCAACTTACCGTTTTGCGTTGGACACTGCCGTATGTAACCCATTTTTCATCACCTACTATAAGGAACAGTTAGTTCGGATGATACATTTGTCATTAGAATTGTTTTTCAAAATAGACATAACTTATGACTCAACCTGATAGATAGATAGATAGATAGATAGATAGATAGATAGATAGATAGATAGATAGATAGATAGGGAATGAATACAAAAACTTTGAAGCTCAACGTCCTCATAATTTTAGTGTTTTCTTTTCGATACTAACCTCCAGGAAAGTGACTCGTTGCACCTTCTCGAGCTGAAATGAAGTTGAAAGACTATATTGAATCCATTGCTAGGTCAGCTGCTAAGAAAGTCTGTTCACTGTGCCAGAATCTATCTTACATATCTATAAGTCTACAATTCACCCATGCTTAGAATATTGATGCCACATATGGTCCAGGGCCTCTGCTATTTACCAAGAGCTCCTTGATAATATCCAAAGAAGAATCAGCAATATTATTGGTCCTGATCTGGTGGCTCAGCTTCAGTCACTTACTGGCTGCCATAAGGTTGCCTCTCTGTGCCTTTTCTATAAATACTGTCATGCTAATTGTTCAGATGAGGTTTTTGGTACCTAGACTTCATGAATTTAAGCGCTGTACTAGACCGGCGGCGAGAACACATCAATTTACATTTGAGCTGGTTAGATGTAACCGTAAATTCTATGCTAACAGTTTCTTTTCTCGCACTTTTTGTTTGTGGAACTTCCGGTTCCATTCTTTCCAGGAAACTTTAATCTGCAAAAATTTAAATGTCAATCGCTATCTACTGTCCTCCTGATTACTCTTTCCTCTTTCCGCTCATTATTAATATTTTTTTCTGTTCCTAATTCTTCCACATCCATTAATCTCTTGTGTCATAGTACTTTACTGTCTTGCATGCGGTGATACCAATTAAAAAAACTAGAAAGAATATTTTAACTACGGTTTGAAATTTTCAAATGATTGTAATTTATAAAGGTCAAAGATTTTGTTTTATAATGTTAGCAAACTCTGTAAAATCATTAAAATATTTTAATCGTAATTAACAAGTTCAAATTTTTTAATAATTATAACATATCTCCCGCGTTTGTTTTATTAGGCTTTGCATATCTTCTTGTCATCTGTTTTCTTCTTTAACCCCGGAAGGAGTCGTTGTGGCACAGGACATGCTGAACTGTCTACCATTCTCTTCCATGTGGTACGGTTGTGTATCAGAATCTGTGTCTCTGCGAATGGTTTATTGGTTTTCTCATTATGTGGCTTTTAATCCTGACGTAGCTCATCCCTCTCCAGGTTAAACCACAGCCAATGTCCTCTAACTCGAAACGCTTTTTCCGACAAATTTGAAAATATATCCTCGTCCAAACAAAAATGTTATTTACAGTCAATAAATAAGGAAAGGATAAAAGAATAGAATTATAGGCAGATGCTGTTAAAATAAATAAATAAGGAAAGGGTAAAAGAATAGAATTATAGGCAGATGCTGTTAAAATAAATAAATAAGGAAAGGATAAAAGAATAGAATTATAGGCAGATGCTGTTAAAATAAATAAATAAGGAAAGGGTAAAAGAATAGAATTATAGGCAGATGCTGTTAAAATAAATAAATAAGGAAAGGGTAAAAGAATAGAATTATAGGCAGATGCTGTTAAAATAAATAAATAAGGAAAGGATAAAAGAATAGAATTATAGGCAGATGCTGTTAAAATAAATAAATAAGGAAAGGATAAAAGAATAGAATTATAGGCAGATGCTGTTAAAATAATGTTTGAATAATAAATGATAAAGAAGAAATTAGACGATACTAAATATAGTCAAAGATAAACAAAACAAACCTTGCGACTCGTAATGCCTTTCTTACAATTTCGAAAGGCACATCCCCGTTCATAAAAAAGAAATGTTAGGAAATATAAAATAAAGTAGAATTATTCATGCCAGTTATAAATAATTTAACAGATTCAGGGTATTGAATGTTCTTAACGATAATCATTCTAATCAGACATTTATATAATAAACCTGCGAAAATCAATGTCTCACTGTGTCAGATTTTTTTCAGCCCCGTTCATAAAGAGGCCGTAGCCCAAATATCATACCATTTTGGAATCAGGCATTCCGTGAGCAAATCCTGAAATTTTGAATTCCCAAGTTTTCGTTATATAATCATTTTTTTTGACGAATTTTTATAACTTTTTTTGCGACGAATGTTTTTGTACGATAACAATTTTTTCAACTTTACTTGTAAATTTAGGAATAATCGAAATTAATTGCCCAACAAATCATACAACCATGAAATAAAATAATTGTTTGTACGGAAAGTCTTTAAATTAAGTGGCGGCCCAAGAATTATCGTTGAACTTTTAAAAAGGTAAACTTAAATTTTAATTCAATACTTTGTTCATCGATCAATTTTGAATTCTTCTGTAGTTTATTGTTGCTATCCTCCCTGACTATTGGGATGAAGGTCCAATCAAAAGTCCTCCATGAGCTAAAAATAAACGATTGGGGCCATTTTCTTTTCTAATAAATGTAACTGGTTAAAAGAACGCTTATTTAAAAAAATAAAACAATCGATGTATACCATGACTTATCATAAAAAAATGAACAAATATTTATTTTAATAATATTTTATTTCTATCATCACTTCGAATATATTCAAGATCATCTCAAGTATTAGACATTATCACCATGTGCGTTTGTTAGAAGTTGAGAATCTCTTAACACAAATACGGATACACGTACTTCTTGTTTTATCTTCAAATTAACCTGAGTGTTTTCTTTTGTCCTTAGAAAATTATGAATTCTTTTTCGAGGGGAAAAGGAAATATTGTGTTATAAACAAATGTCACCATTGTTTATTAAATAGATATCACCTATTACCATTTGTTTTGGGGTTGTTTTTTTGTTTTGTTTTTTTTTCTCACAAAACACTTTACTTTTCTTTGTTTTACACTTTTATAAATTGGAGAAAATAAATTAAAAATATCCCACAAACATAGCTTGTAAATTTGTAATATAACGACGTTACCCACTTCGTTATAAATGAAAAGGAATCGATTGAGAACACCTCGCCGAAAACTAATTGTAAAATCGAATTCCCCATTCATTTTTTCTGATATTGAAGTGGATTACGCTAGTTGACCAATACATAAAATTTACATTTTTGTGAATTATCCTTTTATATTATATAGATTTTTTTTAGAGTTACCCTTTTATATTATATAGATGTGCGTTGTGAAGTAATTCGCATCATCTCGGAACAAGAAATCGGAGAGCCGAGTTCGAATTCCATTCAGGTCTGTTACATTCACTTACGCGCAAATACCCTTGGAAAAGCTATGAATCGATCTCTTCTACCTCCAGCTATGGGTTGGGTGGCAAGACAGACTGGGTTCTATAGCCTTGGTTGACAACCAGTCTACAGCAGAAAAAATAGCAACCTTCGGCAGCAAAATCTTCTGAAGTCTCGTCATTTAGAAGTTTTCCCATTTTGATATATAGATTTGTATATTTGTATATCATATTTCCCGTTGTTGCTGGTGACGCAATTCGAAATATATATTACTAAATAAAACATTATAATAAAGATAACACAAGTGAAATGATTTTCCTCTATTTAAACTGTTTTATGTCGTTAGTTTCACTTAAACGTCGCGAAGTAAAGAACCAGTATTTATCCTAATGATTAAACTTCATTGAAATAATCAATTGTTTTATAATAATCATCGCTCTACGACAGAATAATTCCGTTGTTGCTTTCTATTTGATTAACTCCAAAGAAACTTTTTATCCATTTAATCAGCAAAATTCTTGCCAATCAACTCGAAGCGACATTCAAATCGTTATCACTGTTTTTGTCTGTTATCGAATTTTTAAATCTTTTGTATTTTCATCAAATGCGAGTGAAAATGCGTCGTCTAAATCATTTATCCCTTGAAGATATTTTATGAATCTATCATTGCAAACGTTCAGAAACGAATAAATATTTTCGCGTATATATACAAACACGCACTTATACGGGGTATATCAAAATGCTTTGATAAACTTTGGGGCGAGTTCCTCACACCAAAGCACACCAACTAATAATAGTTTATCCCTTCCCCTGAGCTACACGACGTGGCATGGAGATGCCGGAGTGCTCAATGGGGTTTAAATCTGGTGAGCACATAGTACCTGAAAGTCAGTTTCGTCTTATTTGCTCACGATAAAGGGTTTTATTATCTTGATGGAACCAATCTTCACCACTAAGAATCATAGCAAATAAGGGGAAAAATCCCTACGAGGAAAGCTGTCTAAACTATACTTGTCAATACATAATCACTACCATAGTTTGCACAATATCTGCTGACAAACTGGATCCACAGCCTCATGTGGCCTCCTCCACACACGAACTCGATAGTCTCTTGGAATGATCTGTAAACATGACTTCTAACCAGGACATCTGTCTGGACTTCAAATATTCCTGGTCTCTCCTTGATACTATTGGCCGCATAGTTGCCACCTCAGAATCCCCAATCTTTCTATCCACAACAATCATTTCACATTCAAACAGTGTTAAATCATGCCCCATTGCTTCCACAACGAAATTGTCACAGTTACATTACCTTTTTACCTGTTACTAACACATACGTCTGACTGAGTCCATTTCTACAAATGAAAGAGTGAGAGCCTCTCTAATTTCTTGCTGTCTATGACTTTTTGTCACTTAATTTCTTGTAAATGCCAGCAGACAATAATTTTGTTAAGCGAATAATTTTTATTTTGCATGAGATGCTGAAAAGTTTATTAGGTCTAATTACTATTTTCATATATTTTTCACTCTTTTAATAAAACCAATCAATGGTATGCAACTTTCTCATTCAAAAAGGATAGTTTCCTTACTAAATAAGATACTTTTAATACTAAAAGGTCACCAAATACAAGGCTCAAGAGCCCCTTATGTAGAGGGTTACTGACTTAAAAGAAGATAGAAAGAAATGAAAATTATGGAGATAAAGATGATAGATAGTGATTGACCTCTGACATGATGGAGTTTAAATTGTAGTGTTTGGAGAAGCATCCGTTAGGACATTTAATCTGTAATGTAGCAGTTCTCGCGAGTGGGGAGATCTTCCTCTTTACAAATGGAATACAGAGGAAATATGAGTGATTCGACTCCGTGTACGTAATATGGCGAGTCCTATCTGTAAAGCTTTAAACTAGTGGAGATAAAATATGGAGCTCACTGGAACCTTTGCCATAGAAATGACGATAGACTAGCGATAGGCTTGCAAAATTGTATCTATGTGTAAGAGTCTGTAGAGTATGAAATACACCATTCCTTGCAAGATTGCGTAAATGATTTTGAAATCAAGACGGGAAAGTGGGGATTGGGTAGTTCTATCCTAGACATGGCAGCAATACTCCATTTTTGGTCTAATCTGATATTTACAAAGATAAAAGAAGGAATCGATTACATTCTGGAGCGATGCAAGGAGCCAACAATTCTTTCTAGTATTTTTAGCGATGGATGAGTTCTACTTGAGTTATGGAGTGAACTTTAATCCCAATAGTCGTTCAATGCATGGAGCCAGGTTGATAGGGCCATCATTCATTGCAACAGTAGGAAGCTCATCGGTGATGATAAATGTTACAAGTTTGGTTATATAGGTACTGAAATTGACAAGAGAGTTTTCCCCTTTGATATAGGTCAGCAGAGAGATCAGCTATAAGGCTCAAAATATCTTGATTATTGGAGGAGTTCCCATATCTTATACTATCATCAGTGTATATGTTTACTAATGATCTGAGAATGTTCCTAGGCATATCGCTAATTAAAAAACAAAAACAAGATAAGACCGAGGAGAGAACCTTGGAGAGATTTATACTATTATATAAACATTTACCTATTTTAGTTAGCGTAAATTATTACTGAGTCTGTCTTCCTAGCTTTTGATTTTTTTTTTCTAACGCATGTAAAAGACTGATTAAAATTGTCTGAATTGTGTGTTCTTCGTTAGGTTTCCATGTTTTGTGATGCATATTCCTTAAAATTCCTCCAATTCACCAAATCTCAGATCAAAATCTACTTTTCTGAATTTTGCAAACCATTTCCAATTCAAAAGTTTGGGTAAGTCTTAGAATATTTTGGATTCATATTTTTCCTAACTTAAACATAAAATTTTGATTGATTCATTCATTTTCTACGACTTTACAACACTTTGCAGATTATTTAAAGCCAGAAAATATTTTTAGGTTGTAAGAATTTTTTTGTGATAATAGTGTTTTAGTGATACGAATCTTAGTACTTAACCTATAGCTGGGGCGGGGAGAATAGGTTTCATGACTTTCTCAATGGTATTGGCACGTAAGTGAATATAATAAAGTCGGCTCTCCGATTAACAATTTCGAATCATTGTCCATTATATCATCCAAAGATCCAAGCTTACAGCACCTGGTATTCTTAAGCGGTCACCCATCTAAGTAATGATCAGGCTCGATGTTACTTAACTTCGGTGATCGCACGAGAACTAATAAACTTAAACATAAAATTCAAACAGTATTAGCTTGATATTTTAAACTGAGTCATGTTGTATAAGTCGTTTCGTCCTCCAAGATGACCTCCTCTAAGGATATCTACTTTAGTCTGATTTATCTGTTTAACGGCATATCAACAGTTTATGGGTCATTTAATATTGAAATATAATTTTCTTGGGAGCTTTGAAGTAATAAAAATATGATATGTTATTCTGCTTTCACAGTTGTATACATGGTAGATGATACTCAGCTTTTGTGCATATACATGTTTGTGCAAATATAATTAATAGAGGCGGTGATGGGTTTTTATGTTGTAGTTTTGTTGAAGTTATAATTTGGAATACAGTTTGATCTCTTGATAAATTGTTGGATAGTATGTCGCTCAATGTCATGAAAGAGTTCTTTTATGTTGGTTGTTTGGTAGCATTTTAAACGGATTTGGGTGAAATCGCTACAATTTGTTATCCTGGCTTAGATGTGGCACAAGGGTGAAAGTATTGGGGACCCAGTGGATTCGAACTCACTACTCAATCGTAATTGTTCTAACGAGATTCTTCTAGCCCTCTTCATTTTGTTAGTATGTGCGTATTGTTAGTAATTTTAATATAAATATGTATTGTTGGTAAATTTTTATATATAAATGTGTACTGCTGAAATTTTACTACAAAAAAGTATTTTTATAAAATAAGCGGTACATCAACACCTTTATGGGTTATTTAATGTCGAAATCTAAATATTTTGTACATCATTTTATACTTTTAGAGGAAAAGGTATTTTTTTAATATATAGTTTGTAGATCATAAAATGTGTTGCTGGTAATATCACTAAAATGTATTGTTGGTCATTTTTTTATAAAAATGTATTGCTGGTCATTTTACTAAGCAAATGTATTGTTGGTCATCTTACTATAAAAATCAACAGTTGATTTTTTTTTTTTTTTTTTGTGAGGTTCACCATTTGTAAGGGTGAATCTGGAAACAACAGCAATTAAGAGGTGGATCCACGTTCCTGAAAACCTCCAATCTCCCGATCAGAGCCCTTGCTACTGGATGTAGTTTATCGTCATACCCAGAATTATTTCTCATTAAATCCTTTTAGAGTATTAAATATATTAGACGGAATTTTTCCACTTTTTCATTCAATTATCGAATATGTATGTATATGTGGATAGCTGGCTGGATGCATGCTTACATATCAAAACGGGTGTAACAAGAATAGGGCATATCATTTCTGAAGTAAAGAATTCCTTCCCTTGCTCTTTTGTAGAATAAATTAAACACTCCTCAAAAGCAAAGTAAAACTATCACGTCTCCAGAATACTTTAAGAATATGTAAGCACAAATAACAAAGAGCCAAGTAAACTTAGAACATGTTTCCTAGCTTTATGCAGAAAACCACTGTTAGAAAACTTTACACTAACCAAATAGAATTGTGTATTCAAAAACGGGAACGATAGAAAAGGGTCACATCTGATTTCACTTTGAGGTTTAAATAATGAACTCCCAATCAACCTTATTGAAATGAACTGGTATCTTATTTATTTTCGTAGTACGACTATTCTATTGAATTCTCCTTAGCTGACATACAAAGAATAAAATTTAGCACACAGAAAGTAGATCAGTTATTTATGTTTCTAGAGATGTTTGACAAAATCAAAAATATCTAGAATGTTATTTGTCCTGACCTGCAATCTCATCATTAATCACTATATCACCACCGTAACATAGCTTCCCTCTGCCATTTCTATAAATATTTTCATGGTAATTGTTTTGCTTCGATTTCATAAATTTAAGCGCAGTACTAGACTGGCAACTAGGTCTCATCATTTTACTGTTGAAATAGCTTGATGTAACCGTAAGTTCTATTCTAATAGTTTCTTCTCTAGCACTTCTCGCCTGTGGAAAGTTCTTCCAGCTTCTTTATTTCTTGACAACTACGAAATTCAAAAATTTAAATGAAACGTCAGTTATCATCTGTCTGTTAGAATCCTGTTTTTATTGTCCTTTCTTCTCAATAACGTTTTCTCTGTTTCTTTCATTGGCTTCATCACCTTCCTTGATGGAAAATGATTAAAATGTGTAATATAAAAATCGTAAGCAAACACAGTTGAAATAATTTTTTTTAAAAAAAAAGGTATTATAAAAGGAAAGTATAGTAATAAGCTATTCAACACGCAGTTCACCGGTGGTTGACCTGGAAATGCCAACCTAAAAAGCCTAAGTCACCAAACTCAAGAACGAACTGCGGCTACATCCTTTACCGCCTTTAGACAAGCCAGCAACTACACATTAATTAACCCAGTAAACTATTTCTTTTTGTTAAAAGCCATAAATTTCAAATATTAATATTTTATTAATCAAAATCTTAGGCAAAATTATAAGATACACATGTATATTTGCATAGAAAAACTTTGTTGAGAAAATGTAAATTGTAAATGTTGTAGCTAATTGTTCAAAGTTTATTTTATTTTATAAAATCAACTTTGACAAATCAACGAAGCTCGATTCAACTTTAATACAAGTCATTATTTCATAAAATAGTCGACTGGCCAATCACATGAACAGTTTTATCTGGTCGGATTCAGTTTAGTGCCATTTGAAAAAAAAAAACTTCGTTTTTAAGAGTAATGGTCAATCTCATGATAACTTTCAATTTATAGATTGATTCCTTAATTGATAAGTAAATAAAAACATTACATTTATTCAAAAGAAATGCGTTTCACACATCTTCATTTACTTATCATCGTTTGAATCTTAATGTACGACGCAGAATTTCAGATAAATTCCATTCGAGATTTTTATATTTTTTTCAATTGATTTTTAACCATTTCATCCCAATCAAGGCAATAAAGCCACTAAGACGTTAGGGGTTACTGAGTGTGAAAAATTACTATTAATGACAAAGGACAATAAAAGAAATGGAATGAAAAAGACAGAAGATAACGATTGACATTGCATTTAATTTTTTGAAGATCAAAGTTGATTGGGAAACAAGAATCTGGAAGAGAGTTCCAAGAGTGAGAAGTGAGAGAGAAGAAACTGTTAGCATAGAACTTGCGATTACATCTCCCTATTTCAAAAGTAAAATGACAAGACCCTGCCACCAATCTAGTCCTGCGCTTAAATTCATAAATTGTAGGTATCTCTACATTCTTGGAATTAATGGTACATGTTTAGTTACCCTTTGTCTTCCTTAGTGATAACAGACTTTGCTGGAATTAATCCTGAATACAGTTTTTTCATGAATTTGTATACCTTCGTTATATATATGTATATATGTGTGTGTGTGTGTGTGTGTGTGTGTGTGTGTGTGAGAGAGAGAGAGAGAGAGAGAGAGAAAGATAGATAGAGAGAGAGAGAGAGAGGAGAGAGAGAGGGCACACACATAAAATGCTATACAAATATGGAAGAATACGATACACAAGATTTTGTACATCTTAGGCAATTGAATGACAAAGTGAAGTTTAATTTGTTTTGTCTTTTTTGAGGATGAAACACATTAGACGGAATTTTCCACTTTGTCATAGTAAGGTAAGCTCAGGTCAGGGCACATAAGGGCAGGGCACGGCACGTGTTCGAGTGGTTAGAACATTCACTTTCTGACCCATAAGACCTGTGTTCGAACCTCACTATGGTCAATTTGTCAGTAAGGTGACTTTTTGATATTATCAACCTGGGGGAGGCGATCCTAGCGTGCGGCGCCTTTGAAATGTCCCTGAAAACTATATCTTGTGAGTGAAATTTGGCAGATGGGTCTCTTTGACCGATGGTTGTTCTAGCACGAAGTCATAAGTCATCGTGACCGAGGCATGTTTGCCTTGTTCAAATTGTTGATCACACTAGATAACGCGTTCTCTCCCAGAAACTGTAACTAAAGTCCGCTCAGCATAGTTCTGTGGATGTTGAACAAACACAAAATATACCTGAGCATGCGTCTGCAATAGGGATTGGCTAACTGCCCTAGTGGACGGACATCCTCAGATAAGAGAGGCCAACCATTATGTATGTAAGTATGTTTTCTGTAATGAATTTTTATTTTTCAATCCGCCAGATTTTTATCACTTTAAACGTTATTGTTACTGGATACTCATATTTAAGTAGACGCTCTATTTATTTATTAAATAGTATGTACTTATTTATTTTCGTCTGCCGGCCTGAATATTCGAGAAATCTGATGAAAATGCCGGAGGGTGCATATTTTTCTTTAATAGGATTTCTTGAAAATTCAGGCCGGCAGGCGAAAATAAATAAGTACATACTGTTTAATAAATAAATGGAGCGTCTACTTAAATATGAGTATCCACTAAAAATAACGTTTATGTGATAAAAATGTATGCATGTGTGGATAGTTGGCAGGATGTATGTCTTCATATCAAAACGAATGTAACAGGAATCGAGTCTATATATAGTCTAGCTTCTATATTTCTAAAGCAAGGACTTCCTTCCCTTCTCTTTTGTAGACTAAATTAAACACCAAAGTTTAATGGAAATCTGTTTATAACTGGAGCTGAGAGTTATTGAATATAAAGGAATCGCTCGCGTGAGAAAATTCTAAAATTAGAAACACATGCTAAAACCTTTTAATGACGACTGTGAAGATTAATAGCCGACATTGATAATTCGGTTCCTTTTAGATACTTGAAACAGTTCTTTTGAACTTTCAAGCCCGTTTTCATTGATTTGTTCTGGAACTAGACCCGGTACTAGATTCCTCATATGCATTAAAAAGTCAAAAGACACCGACTGTTTTTCTCAACCTTAGTCTCAGAAGCTAAAGTTAAATGTAATGAGGATATGTAAATATAACTGGCGAACTATTAACTTCGACTCCCATTTGTTTGTTTCAAGTAATTCGGAATTCTTTTTTTCCTTATAACAGGTTATTAAGGTGAAATTATATAATTCGCGTGATGTGTAGGTGTCTCAACAATCTACTCGGTTTTACGTAGCTAAACTCCCGAGACAAAACTGGTTGTGTTATACAGGAATATAGTATGTACCTCCAATAATTCGCTAAAAAATCAGTATAGCATGGTGATAAAAGGCCACAAACTTAATAAAAAAAGTTTTAACCTCAAAATGTTTGTTATTCTAAAAAGGAAAGAACAAAGTATTTTTTAATTATTTTAAAAAAATTGTCCTCCTTTCTAACATGTTCTAAATTTGGCTAAAAAATGTTGTTTTTTTTTTGGGTTTTTTTTTTTTTTTGGTATTTTTTGTCAACTTTGTAAGTCTTGTCGTAATGGACATTTTTGAT